>PVJA010012343.1:37676-52303 GCA_004027025.1 Myocastor coypus
ACACACACACACACACACACACACACACACACACACACACACACACACACACACACACCAAAGATATCATTGAAAATTTCAACAGTATACCTTTGTATTTATTTGAATCTAAGCTGGGGAGAGAGCTCAGTGGAATAAATGCTTGCCTGGCAAGTGCAAGGTACTGATTTCAATCCCTGGTACCACCAATATATATATATATATTGGCTTATACCTTTGTATATATTTGAAAATGACCATGAAAATATAACAGTGTTAGTTGTCTTGGCAAGTGCTTATTCCACTGGGCTATCTCCCTGGCTCTAAAAAAGAACAAAGACAAAAAAATCTTGGTAGAATATTCTTCATATTTCTCTCTGCTTTTTAAAATGAAAGTGACCATAGAAAACTTAGAAAGTTTCCTTAGTCAATAAACACAGAGAAGTAAAATAGAAATAAATGATTCAGGTTTTTTTTTTTTTTTTTTTAACCTTCAGTGAAAGATAAATATAAATTGTATTTTTAAAAAAAATCACTCTAAGAATTAAGATAGACATAAAATAGATATTAACTAAGAGGTAGACACTGGGATTTGCCTTTCTAGAATCCACCCTTCTTTTCCACAGACTGCCAGTGTTTTGGAGGAGCAATAGACTTCATCAGAAAAGGGAGCTTACTGGCCTTCTTTAAAATAGAAACTATCTTATAGAATGATTCAGGATAATGAGAATTTAATGGTTGGGAAAGGCTTGTTGAATGGTTTTATAATGGAGTCACCCTAAATGGAATAAGTGTACCGTTGATCTTTTACCAGATTTCTCCCAGCAGTGTGGATGTAACAGTTACGGAGACACAGACCTTTTGCCTCTTGTTCTGTTTGTCATTGATATGGCGATACTGAGGTCTTCACTCTTGAGAGTGAGTGATCTACTTCACTTTCTAGTTCTACCAACTTTCTAGTTCCATCAGTAATTTTAAGTACACATGTATTCATTGTATCTTGATCTATTAACCTTTGCATGTTTATAAATGAATTTGGTTGCCTCTAGGGACAAAGTTATATATATTATAGCTGACTCATCCTGCCCTGGGGGTGGGGCTGGCGCAGCATGCAGTGCTGGGGATCGAACTGAGTTCCCTTGGTTGCCTAAGCTTTCCTAAAGCAGGCATGTCAGACCGCTGAGCTATCTTGCCAGCCCCATAAAGTTGTCTTACAGTTGGACTTTTTTCATTAACTTCTAGTGCCCATAGATTTTATAAAATATTGAGTTTCAGCGCATGTACTTTGCTTTTATTTTATTATTTTTAATGCATTTAGTACAGGGTCCACAGAGTCTCACTGCACAAATCAGACTCATAGTGATCCTTCATGGTTTTTAGTTTCCCAGGTGCTGGGATTCCAGGCACGCACCACCATGCCCAAGCCTCAAACACCTTTTCATCGCACCTCAGGGGGCGGGTCCAGGAGAGTAGGTTGGGATTGAACTCCCAGCCCCTGCCTATGCCTAAGCAGGTGCTTTAGTCCACTGAGCTCTCTGTCTGGCCCACTTTCAATGCATGTAGTTTAAATAAGGAACGTAGAATGTGCTACTGCTGAAGATTCCTTGGGACACTGAGAGTGGTGATGTAGCCCGTACATCCTTTTCCTTTGTACTTAGTAGTTTCTAAATTGTAAGTGTGCCTCTTGTGGAGGCAACAGAGTTAATTATGTTTCAAGTATTCTGCCTCTATCTTTTCATTATGCTTCTCAGTCTATAGCCATACAGTTCAATTATTGTTGAGATAGGACTGATTTGTGAGCATAGATATTTGTTTTTAAAATTTTTCCTGTATGAATTTATTTTTTTTGTGGGACAGGGGTTCAAACTCACGACCTTGCACATGCCAAGCAGGCACTTGTGCCACGGAGCTATCTCCCTAACCCCCATGTATGAATTTTTGATTGTTCTTTTCCACATGACTATCAGTTTTTGATAAATAAATTTTTATAGAATACTTCATTGCTTCTTTTACTATAAAGCAAGTTTTGATCAGCTTCCCCAAATGCGGTGTTTCTATTTTAAAACAATTTCCTTTAAATTAATACTAGTATAATTTTAATAATATACAAGAACTTTACAGCAAGATGCTATTTTTTTTTTATTACTTAGTTTTTTGTGCTATTTTTGTAATAGAAGTTAGAGTTTTCACTCCGGAGTCTATCTCTATTCAGGTATCTTTGACATCAACTTAAGGAAAAAGATTTTTTCAGTGACAAATATGTTTCTATTCTCTTTTTATTTATATATGTATTTGCTGTTCCTGTTCATGTCTTTTGTGTGGTTTGAAATTAGCTTCCAGTATGTTTTAATATCAGACTCACTAATAGCTTATAAGACTTACAAATCTCAGATTTAAGGTGTGCCATGAACATTTTTTTCAATTTTTAAATTTATCTCTTATATCCTAGAATGTTTTAATTTCCTCTTGTTTTATAAGGGTACATCAGCAGCTGAATGAGAAGCCGTGTCTGTTTTTTTTCCTGGTGTATGCTAAGCTTGAAACTGTTTGCCTCTTGGCCTCTGTCTTTAAGGTGAGACTCATGTTCATCTTATAGTGTATTTCTCATGTGGCATGTCTCTGTTTTCAGGCTACTTTTTAATTTTCTTTTTAAAATTATATTATTTGTTTATTTGGTACAGTTAGGACTCAGTTCTTATCCTACGCTCTCAGCCGTCCTAGTGCTGGGATTCCATGTGTGCATCACCAAACCTCTTTTCAGTTGGAGGACACTCTGCTCCCAGGTTCTTGGGTGGGCACAACATGCAGGATCTGGGATCGAACCTGGCTCCTTGCACTTGCCAGGCAGGTGCTTAGACAGCTGAGCTATCTCCCCAGCCCCGGGCTACATTCAAGATTCCTTCCTTCACTTTGCTTCTTGATATTTGTTTTTACTGTTTTCTCAGTTGTGTATTTTTCAGAATGTCCTGTTAAAATTTTGAAGCTTCTTGGACATACAGATGTTTTCCCATCAAATTTGAAAAGTTCGCTGCTTCATTTTTTTTCAGACATTCTCTGTTGATCTTCTTCAGCTGGGGAACTCTGTGGATGATTAGATATCACTAAGAGCTTTCTTTTTCTTTCTTTCTTTCTTCTTCTTCTTTTTTTTTTTTTTTTTTTTTTTTTTTTTTTTTTTTTTTTTTTTTGGTTTGTTTGCTTGTTTTGTTTTGCTTTTTTTCCATAATCAGGGATTGAATTTAGGCCCTTGTGCTTCTCAGGCAAGCATTCAAGGACTTATTCTACTGAGTTATTGCCCCAGCCCACCCCGCATAGCTTTTTAAAAATCTATATCTATCTTTATATCTATATCTATATCATCTATCTATCTATCTATCTATCTATCTATCTATCTATCATCTCCTTAATTATGAAACATATCTATAACAGCCATCAAAGTCTGTCTAATAAGTCAAACATTTCAGTTTCCTTTGGAACAGTAACAAATACTTTTTTCTCCTTGTCAATATGTCAAGTTTTTCTGTTTATATTTTTTTTTCAAAAAATCTTTTATTCATTTATTTGCTTCAGGCTTTCACTGTACAGCTTGGACTCATAGTGATCCTCCTGTCTCAGCCTTCCCAGGACTGGGATGACAGGTGTGTGCCACCGAACGTGGGTTCAGTGGCAGGCAAGGCATGGTGTATAATACTGGGAATTGAAACTGAGTCCTTGTGCTTGCCAGCTTCCCCAGCCCCAAGGCTTGCTGCTTTTAAGAATAATTTTCATCTTTGAAACCTGGACATTTTGTACAATGCTTTGTAGTAATACTGTAAATGGGGTTTCTCTCCACTGTTTGTCATTGGTGCTGTAGTTTTATGTTGTTGTTATTGCTTGCTTTCTTATCTTTCCTGTACTTGTTCTGAAGCATATAAATGAGCTATATCAGTGTCTGTGTCCCATGAACCGAGTAGTTCCAAGCCTCTGTGAACATCGCCTTCCCCTCTTGCCTTCTGTGGTGCTGGTTGGTTTCTTCATGCACCTCTGCTGGGGCCAACAAGGTCATGATGAGGTTTTCAACTTGCACACACCACCATTCGTACAGAAGAAGGTGACTCAGTTTCCATAAGGAAACCCATAAAACGCAAGCTGTGGGGAAATGATATATTGGCCAAGCAGTTTTCATCCTCAAATGCTTAGGAGTTGGAGTTCTGCAATTCTACTTTCAGTGCTTGGTCAGCTACTCGCATGCACTATGACACTGTGAGGCCACTGGATTAAAATTTTCTGTATAGAAGTGGAGAGAGGAAGATGTAGAAATATCCATTTTTTCCTATGAAATATGATTTCATTTCACACGTTCCAGAAAGTTTGTTTTGATAGATTTTGCTAGTTTCTCTTTATGTTTATAAAAGAATGGCTTTTTAGGAGATATTTTTCACCATTCTAGAAGTATAGCTCTTGCCTTACCATATTTTGCCAAAATTTTCCCTAAAAGTAATACTTGGATGTTGGTTTTTTAAAATAACCAGGGCTGAGTTTTAAACGTCTTGTGCTATGCCATATTTCTAATAATATAAGATCAAGTGACACATTTGACCTAACTTGTGTAAGCCTATTTTATATTTTTTTTACATAAAATATGTAAAGTTCAAAAGATATCTAAGCAAAAATTACCCATAAAACAGATCTTTTTTAATTATGTAAAATTTAGAATTGATTGAAGTAATTAGATGATTATGAATTCTTAAAGAACAAAAAGAAAAATGAAAAAAGAATAGGGATTAGAATTTTACTGAAAAAATACAATTTTTCAATTGTTTAAGCAATATATTGAGAATAAGAACTTAGGAAAAAATTACATGTATTATATAATGAAGTAATATTGAAAGGATTTTAAAAATATGATTGATTTGTTTTAATGAAAATAAAGTCCAGCCTTACAATTTTTTTTTTTTTTTTGTGGGACCGGGGTTCAAACTCACAACCTTGCACTTGCCAGGCAGGCACTTGTGCCACAGAACTATCTCCCTGGCCCCTAAGCCTTACAATTTTTAACATTAAAAATAAATCTAAATTGTATGAGAATGAAAAGATCCTGAGTAGAACCATAATTCCAATAATCTCTATATGAAAATGTGGGTAACAATCCCTTGTACTATTTGTTTCAAATACTATATGTGAGAAAAACGATAGAATTATAAAGCATTGGAAATGTTTAACTTGCAACATATGCACATATATGTACATGTACAGACATGAATAAATGCACACACACACACAAACAAACACACACACACACATACATACAAGTTTGATATCTTGGGAACCCAGGGTATCCCAAGATGGAATATGGACTTAAAAATATATGCAGTGTTGGGCCAGCAAGATAGCTCAGTGGACTAAGTGCCTACTTAGGCAAGCACAGGGCCCAGAAGTGATGCCTGGCCACCAGCGAGCATCATGGACACTGTCCATGTCCACGTCATACTAGAAGTTTGTGCGATATTCTATCCCCAAACTGTTAGAAGTGCGAAGTGCTGGTCATATATTTGCCATTCTTTATGTTATGTTTTATTCTTAGTAATTCTTTACTATCATGAAAACTTCTTCTTAGTTGACATTTTTGTATATATTAATCTAATCAAATACTATGTGAATACTTAAATTGATCACAGAAGTGAAGTCTTGACTCCTTCCTCAGCCCTTTAAAAAGTCTGTTTGTGCTCAGTCATTCTGGTGTGGGCCCATTGTGCCCTAGGGTGGAACCAATCATACTCCAGAATGGGCCCTTGATCCCGCTCTAGGGAGGAAGCCAATCATATCCTAGGCAGGCCCTGGTCATGCGCCAGGGTAGAACCAACTGTACCCCAGAGTGGGGCTCCCACCAACAGGGAACCGGGCCGCTGAGGCTTTCAGCCAAGTTGACTCACTGTATCAGCCACCACAGACAGCCTGCCTTTTAAAAAAATCTGTAAAAAAAATAATATCATGGCAAGCATTATACAGTGGCTCTCAGTGTCTACAGATTGAGATCTTTGATCTTTAAGAAACATTTTTTTTTTTTTTTTTTTTTTTCCGGGACCAGGGATTGAACTCAGGCCCTTGCGCTTTCCATACAAGTGCTTATTGTACAGAGCTATTTCCCTGGCCCCATAATTGTTTACCAGTTATATGGTTTGTAACTTTTTGTACTAATCGGTAAGTTTTACTGCTTATGCTTTCTTGTAATGCAGTGTTTTTTTTTTAAAATCTATGAATCCAATTTGTTTATTTTTATTGTTTCTTCTTTTCCTTCCATGTCCAATAAAATAACAAATATCACGTTATTAATATTTTGTCCTGCATTTTTCGAAGGCATTCTAGGTTTTGGTGTTATAAATAAAACTTTGCAATTTGAGTGTATATTTGCCTATGGTGATAGGTAAGTGTACGAATTCATTTTGTTGCCTATGAATTTCCAGGATAATGTATTCAATAGACATAATTTTTCCTACTCAATCTTCCTGGCAATGGTATTAAAATTCTTCTTATCATATCTATGGGGAATTATTTCTGGATCTTTTATTCTATTACTTAGGTCTCTATCCTTAAATTTAGGGGTGCACCATGCAGTTTGGAATAACACTTTGGAGGAGAGTCTGAAATTTGCAACTGAAATGCCTCAAGCACTATCTCCATGCAAGATAATTTTGGCAATTTGCATAAATAAAATACTTGTTATTTTCTTCTTACTGTACTGAAATTTTTAGTGGCATATGATGGACATTCTAAGTCTTCCTTTTTCATGAGAGGGTTCTTATAATAAATGTCAATCCATCTTGTCTTTCTACCTTCTATTGTTATTTTTTATCTAAGGAGACTTGACTAATACAAATGTTCTCTCTCTCTCTCTTTCTTTCTTTCTTCCTTCCTTCCTTTCTTTCTTTCTTTCCTTCTTCCTTTCTTTCTGTTAATCTTGCTTGATATAAGGATCTATTTTATCTTACATGATGATAAGATGCCTGATGTTAGGTTAATATTTGCATGACTAACTTTTCCTGTACTTTCACTTTCAATGTATTGAAATGTTTACTGTGAAAGTGAGATCTTTGTAAATAGCATAACCTTGGCTACAGTGTTTGTATTTTACCTGTCATTTTTTGCTTTTGGTTAGCAAGTCTACAATAATCATCGATCAGGGGAGACTTCTATCACTTTAGTGCATGCTTTTTATATACCTCAGAGATCTTGTACTCCCCATTTTAAAAGTTATTGCGTTATCTTTTTTTAGTTTTTCAACGAAAATAATTGCATTCTCTTTCTTTTGTGTATATTCTGCAGTTATTTTGGTATTCATTGATTAATTCAGAGTAAAACACTATCTTACTCAATATTTGTGCAAAGTATATCCTATACTACTTCATAATATTTTATATACAATTAACATTCCTTTTCCATGATATTTAAAACATGATCTTCTTGGTAAGTATGTCATTAGCAGAGCTATAGAGAAGAGGAGTAAGAAATTATTTTGATTTATGAAGTAGTTCTTTTTCTCATAAAATTGATATTTGTATGAGGATCAAGACTGAAAAAGAAAGTACAAATCTGTGTTTCAGCAAACAATATGACAAGTTTGGGGTCCAGTATGGTGAAGTAGAGCTGAAGATAGCTGAGCCC
Source organism: Myocastor coypus (assembly GCA_004027025.1). Taxonomy (NCBI): domain Eukaryota; kingdom Metazoa; phylum Chordata; class Mammalia; order Rodentia; family Myocastoridae; genus Myocastor; species Myocastor coypus. Next base: position 45,294 of record PVJA010012343.1, read on the forward strand.
TGCAGCCAAATCTGAGTCCGACCCAGGCAGTCAAAATATTTTTTTAAAAAATATAAAAGAGCAGTATTTAATGCTGATGGAATGCAAACATTAATTTTCAGTTATTTGTTCATTCTGGCATATCTCTATCTGTTAATCTGAGCAACAGATTTGATGTAAAATATGTAACATAATAACCATTGTTAGTTTGCTATTCTTTTTCTGAAAATTTTATCATATGTATTGTATGTCACTCTATTTCTGATAGTTGTCTTTGCTTTTGCTTTTAGTCTTCAAAATAAAATTAAATGAAATTAACAAAGAAAGATGCTCTTTAAGTTGTCTCACTTTTCAAACAGTTTCACTGTACACCTCCCAAGTAGATGCCATTTAACCAAATATTGATAAAAGTCTTTTTCAATCTTATCAATATGCTGTGGGATTACAATCTGTGGTTTCCAAATGTACATGAAGCTGTTCTTTCTGTATCCATCATTATTATAGTTTCTCCATTGTATTGCCTCCAAATTATAGCCATGTTTCTGTACTTATCTTTTTTAAACTTCTTTTCCAAGTATCTGAATGCTCCTATTGGAAAATAAAATTTTATCTCCAGTGCCCCAATATCTTTGCATTGCAATGTCAGAAACATTTAAACTACTTAACATGGTCAATAGTACTCAACATCGTCTGGATCCTATCTGCATAAGAAGATTTATTTGGTAGCAAATCATCCAAGAAAACAGTGGTCAAGAGATACACTTTCTGGGTTCACTACAGAGTTGTTGTGTAATTGACCTGGGCCCAAGAAGAATGTTCTGCTATGCAGGCGAGGCTCCTCTGAGCTTGCTGGGGCTTAATTTTGTATCTATGATCAACTGGTGACAAGAGGACCTAGATGAAGAAGTCCATTTCTCCATCTTCTAGTACAATGGTGATATTTGGTCACACGTTAATCATTTTCTTAAACTACCATCATATTATATATATATATATATATATATATATATATATATATATATATATGCATATATATATATTCTCTGTTTTTAAGTATTTTAATGAGAGTACAAAATAGTACTAAAACAGAAAATTACAAATGATACAGATTTTCACTAAACAATATAATATGAATTTCACTGTATTTGTTGTATTGCATAGGACAAATCTGGTGATATGAGCAGCTAACTTGGTCATAAGGTATTCAATAAACATGAGTACAACTGTGCAAAGCTATAAGTAGAAATATTACAAGAGCACTTCATCAGTATTCTTTTAACAAAGTAAGGAAAAAACTGGTCAGACCAGATTAAGTAATATGAAATACAGTCTTAAAAAAAGAAGTACTAAAAAGACAACAATGCACTGCAGCTGGGAGTGACTGGGAGGCGGGGGTGATCTTCCTCATTTTTGGGAACAACTTGCAACATTGTCTGTATCTCTTTCCTGCGCCATTTCTCCAGCTCCATTCCTACCAGCTACCTCCTGCACCCACCAATTTGGCTGCACTGCACTATTTCCGTTCTTTTAGAAAACCAGCATGTTTGTCTATCTAGATTTTTTTTTTAACACTTTGGTCCCTTTGTTTAAAAATCCCTTTCTCCTTGGTAGGATCGATCTTGTGCATCTCGTTCAGTTACTAGATCACACATAACTTGAAGTCACTGGGTGGCATCGATTAGGTTTTCCTCCAGCCTGAGCTTGTGGTCAAAATTCCTCCAGTGTGAAGAATAAACTAGCTCTGAAACAAAACGAGAATTTAAATAGCAACCTACAATATTGGAATGGCAATGGAACACCCATGTCTGACAAAGTAAAACAGAAAAAAGGAAATATAAATGAAGGAACATTTTATAGTAAATATATACAAGTAAATATATATACATACACAAAAAAGGATAGGCATATGGTTAATTTCTCTTAGTTCAATGAAGAAAGATTTGTATAGACAAGATATCAGGTCTGCATCTTGTACGCTGAATAACTACTACAAAGACAACAATATGCAATGCATTTATTATTTTAACTGTCCAACTAACCTGTGTGGAAACTGTTTCAATGCTATTTCTCTCGCATTTAAATTAATAAAATATTTTTAAAAATAAATTTCAACTACTGGAGATTACACACAAGCTTCCAAGACAACACTATCATGGCAGACTATAAACTGCTTGGGGATGGAGACTTACACGTACTGACACACTTCCTAAGTTCGATCCCAGATTCTGAAAAAAAAAAAAAAAGACAAAAAAAACCAAAACACAAAACAAAACAAACAAACAAAAAAAACATAGTGACGCCAAACCTTAGTGCATACCTTTGCTTGGCAGTAATTTAGTAATTGTTGGTTACTCTCATTCTGGAGCCAAGCTACGCAACGACTTCAATCCTGAAGCAATTATTTGACAGAACATCAAACACCTTAGAGGGCAAACTAATTCCCTGATACTGTCAGGAGTTCAGTGCAAATTTCTCCAGGACTCTCCTGAACAATCAGAAGCCATTCATGGGCATCTCCTTAGACTTAGCTGTTTAATTCCTGCCCTCACAGAAGAGGATGAGGTAATTCCAAATGTCTGCTCTTCATTACAAGCCTTTGGCCCAGTGCATCCGGTCCCGCTTCTGCATCAGCTGCAAAGAATCACAGCACTTGGAAGCAATATTGTGCAGGACCCAGAGCCATTGTTTCATTTTTCTACCCAGCACGTGCACACACACACACACACACACACACACACACACACACACACACACACACAAATAAATAAATAAATAAATAAATAAATAAATAAAATAATCACCGTGCTGCATAGCCTAGTAATTACAGAAATCAACTATTTACCCACCCTAATTGTCATGTCTTTCTGTATTGTGCTTCTTGGGGATAAGATTAAAATTTTAAGAGTCACAGCAAGGCTTCCCTAGTTTTGCATTTTATTCTCTATTTTGGTTTTTTGATATTTGATGCAAGAAAAATTGGGCTTCATCCATAAATATGGCACACACATATGCCCAATTCATGACTTTTCTGTATTTCTCCTTCTGGGTAGCTGACAGTGACCTCAAACTGAACATGTTCAATGCATTTTTAGTATCTTCCACCCAAACCTGCCTCCTCATCTTCTGTAGTCTCTATTTTATTGAATACTCACCCCTCCTCACAATATGGCCCCTATGGGACTTTCTAATCTTGAATTTTGCTCCTCCCACTTTCTCCCCACACTTTGCCTGAGCCAGAGCTGTCTGTCTACATTTGCTAAAGACATGAAGCTCTTCTTGGGGAAGACTGGATATTCAGTAGGCTGAATGAACATTTGCTAGGTAACTGGCAAGTAAGAGCAGAGGTGTCTTTCAAAAAGTTTGATAGATGGTGTTTAAAACAAGAACAAAAACTATCCCATGGATAATCATGTTTCTCTGAGTCTTTCTTCTTCACCACCTGCTTTCCTCTCTGCTCATGTCATTGTTCCTAGGGAGCCAAGGCTTGACTTCAGCATTGAATAAAACTTTTTGGTGTGTCTTTAAAGCCATATCATTACCCTAATCCTGTCCCCATGTCTCCTTTCCTCCTTTTTGAATCTAGGGAGTTCGTCTTCCTTCCTTCCCAAGAGTAAATGGTACACCACCTCTTGGATGCCCTACAACATTCTTGGCTTTGTCTTCTCGTACCCAGCATAAGCTGTCTGTGTTTCCTACAGCAGTGACCTTGCTGACCGGAACTGAGTCCCATGACACCATCCCTCTGTCCTCTCTGCCCAACATGAGCATACTTAAAAAGATAATCAATCTGAACAAGTATTTAAAAGACTGCATATAGTTTTTCATTTAATGAGCACATAGCACAAAATATTTGCTAAAATCAAACATGTGGCCCGTGGTGCACCACCGAGGTACACCCTGATGCCCCAGAGCAAATATGCAAAACATAACCTGAAAATTGCTTCTGTTTCTTTTCCTAATCTCATATTCTTTGACCCAATGGTTCTGTCTGAAAGTGGTGTTGAATTTGGAATTTGTGAGTTTAGCACGACCCAATCAACATTTTCATTTCATGAGGGCAGTTCTGCTTTTTACCCACATGTTCTAATCCTTCTTATTTACATTGATTTACTCTACCTTTTATTGCTTTTTTCATTTATCTATGCCTTAGAATATGTATTTATTATCTTCTGCTGCCAAAGCATGGCTTGCTTACGGAGGATAATCTTTTAAAGTTATCAAATATTGGCTAGATAATACTCAAGTAATCTTTGAATGTAGTTTGTAAGGTAGAAATTAATAAATTGTGAGAACACAGCTTTTTATTTGCTGAGAAAGAAACTGAGCAGAACAGCAATAGAAAGCAGAATAAGTGATAAAATTGGATTTCTTGAGTGAAGCAGATGGAGAGACATCTGACATTCGAAGATGATGTTATGAGATGCTAGTGTGCGTGAGGGATGCATTTCGGCAGATATCTCAGCAAAAGAAATTCGCAAGCAAAGAGGAGAATATGAATTAAGAATTTAGATGCTGAATGCATTACGGTGGCCTGGTAAAAGTAAAGAAAGGACTGTGACAGCGAATGGGATGAGGAGCAGACCGGGGTGAGGCTACACTGTTGAGAACTATGTGTGGTATTCTTCCAGTTTCTCCTTTGTGTGCTTATAGATTTCATATTTCTGATGTTAAAGCATATCACAAACTTCACCTACACAGTACGCATGCATTATCTTTTGTGTCTGAACTACGAAAGTTGGAGTGGTTTTTGAGGAAATAATAACAAGCTGTAGAGTAGGCAGAGCTGCATTCCTGTAGACACTTTGGGGAGAATCTGGTCCTTCCTCCAAAGGTTCCCACAGCCTGTCCTGCCCACTCTCCGGGACCTGCCCAGCCTGGCTTCTGCATCCATAGTCCTTGAGTTCTTCTGCTTTTCTCTCTTGTTTTAAAGTGCTTTATAATTATACTGGGCTAACAGAAAAATCCAGAATATGTTCCCCAAGTCATGACCCTTAATGTACTTACACTGTCATATTTTCTAGAGATCAAGGCTCTGCTGTCTTTGGGGACTGTTAATTGCATACAATCTACAGGGTATTAAAGTAGTTTTCCCTAAAGAGTTATTATTTTTAGAAATTTAACTAAAGAAGATGATTTAAATTACTGACCATTGGAAGATAATTTATAAATTTTAAGGGTTTGCTTTGGAATTTTCTGAATTCTGTTGGGTTTCGTGCACATTTTTTATTATAAGATCAAATAATTCAGTTATTTGTTTCTTTTAGAAAAGAGGGCTCCAGAAATTTTTTTGAAATTCCCATTCTTGACCCCAACAGGTTAATGCACTGGTGAAATAGAACTGAGGTACATGAGTGACCTAGGACGTAGGCTAAGGAAATTGCTGGAAATGCATTTCACACACTGGAAGTGGATGCAATAAAGCAGTAGACTAACATAATTTGTTTAACTGATATGATGCTTCTAGCACACTGGCATTGTTTCCTGTTTACCCTATGTAATCAACTTGGAAGTTTCCATTATCATCCTATCAATTCTTTTTAATAGTGTTATGTTACACTATTTTGTACACGAATTTAGCTTATTCAAAAATTGTCCTGGAAAACCAAACTCTTCCAATTCTTTTCTATTATAACTGATGACATAATTAATAACATTGTACTTATATTGTTTTATGTTTCACAAAGTGCTTTATGGATAACATAAATTTTTAGAGATATCTCTGTTGAATTATAAGGTAAATATATAATTTGTAATAATGTACATATATATATATATATATATATATATATATATATATATATATATATTGCAATACATATGCATTTGGTCAGGTAGTATTGCATTTACTTCCATGTAAGTAAACATTTTCACTGTTGAATATAAGCTTAGAAGCTGTAAGCCCTTTCTGAAAATCTCTTAGAGCATATTACGTTTTTTCTCTCTTGTTTCATGCTTTCTGATGAGATATGTGTTGTCATCAAATTGTTTTCTGCCTGTAAAAAAAAAAAAAAAAAAAAAAAAAGGTGCCGATTCTGTCTCTTATTTCAAGGTTCTTTTTTGTCTTCTATTTTCAATTTGACCATGAGGTGCCTTGGAGTAAATGTTGTAGATTTATGGGTTTGAAAATCCTTCAACTTCTCTTGATTCATTTTTTGGACAGATTTAAAAAAGTCTTAGCCCTTTTTTCTAGGCATATTTTTAGCAGTTGTCTATCTTTCTGCTCTTATTCTAAAAATCCAATGACACAAACAGGAGCATTTTTCTTTTGTTATCTGTGTACAAATTTACTGTGTTGAGTAATAATATTATTCTGCATTCAAATTCAACCATTCTTTCCTCTTTATGTGTTGTTTTTGAGCCCATAGAGTCAAGGTTTTCTTTCCTTTTTCTCACTTTAAATTTTATATATTTTTCCTCATAAAACTTGCACTTGATCTTTTAAAATCACTTCTGTTTGCTCGGTGATTCTTTCTGTTAATTTGGTGAGACTTTGTGGTTCTTTCTATTGTTGTTTGCTTCAAGATGTTGTTAAATCTTGTTGAATTTTTCTTTTTACTGAAAAATCAAACTCAGGACCTTACACTCATCAGGTAGTCACGGTGCCACCGGGCTATACCCCCAGCATTAATTCTTTATGGAAGCACATTTGTCCTAAAAGTTTGTCAAATAATTCTAAATTCTCTGCCATTTTAGCACTAACAAGTATGCACTATCTTTCCTCATTCAACGTGGAAAATTTTGGTGCATGATTCCTTAAGTTTTAATCACTGATTTTTCTCTTAACTCTGAATATTTGATTAATGAGAGATTTGAGATTCGATTTCCCTGTCCCACGACTGACTCTGGATGACCTCTTGCTATTTCCACATTGTGGATAAAAATCTGGGCTCCTTATTTAGCCTTGGTTGACATTCAGAGAGAGAAAGCAGCTTCCAATGCAGGGGAGTACCGACTCCTTCTGATGTCCCCAAGCATGACAACCCATGGCTATGACTGCTTTTACAACATCCACAGACATTGGAGGGGATTAA
>PVJA010012344.1:0-52325 GCA_004027025.1 Myocastor coypus
GAAACAAGCAAGATCCATCTGAAGGAAACTTAAAACTCTCCTGAGAGACTCAGGGGATGATTTTAATAAATAGAAAGCATATAATATTCCCGGGTAAAAAGTCAGTAGTATAATGATATCAGTTTTCCTTAAGTTATTCTAATAAATTCACAAAATGAAACTTAAATTCACATGGAAAAATAAGCATGTGTTAACACAGAGAGGAGAAAAGAGGACTACAGCTTTGCCAGATGCAGGAACACAGTCTAAAACTGTAATAACTGAAATATCTGCTACTAGCACCAGCATAATCAGACCCTAATAAACACAGACAGTTGCTTTACTCTAAGGCAAATAATAATGTATTACATAAGTGTTTTTATTGATTAAGCAAATATTTAGAAAATAATAGTGTTGAACCGCTTGAATGGCCATTAGGAAAAACAAATTACTATTAATGCAAAAATAAGTCACAGATAGAACAAAAACTCAAACAAAGCACAAAGAATGCTAAAATAGTTCCTTGGCCAGATAGTTTTGTTATTATCCAAGGATGGGAAAAGTCTTTCTAAAGATGAAGTAAAGCCAGTGCTCATAAGGAGATTGCCAAATTCATTAAACCTAAAATATTCTCTCTGAAAAAAAAGTCAAGATGGAAATTTTAAAATTTGAAAAAAAAATGGCAACAAATGAAACAGAATTTTGCAATATAAGAGAGCAACGAAAATAAGAAAAGGTCATAAGTGAGCAATTTATTTTAAAAAGCTCTAACTGGTACATAAATATATGAGAAGACATTCGATGTTATTCAGAATTAATAAATGCAAATTAAAACAAAAGTGGGGTACCATTTTTATAGATAAGCATTAACTTCAGTAGTTTCATAATTCTTAATCCAGAATCCTATGCATTTTTGGTGAGATCATAAATTAGTAAAAAACAGGCTGGCGGGATGGTTCAGCAGTCTAAAGAGCCTGCATAGGAAAGCTTAGGTGGTCACAGGGACTGCAATTAGATCCCCAGCACCACATGCTGTGCCAGCACCACCCCTAGGGCCGGCTGAGCTGGCCATTAAAACAAAACAGTTTAGAGGCCAATTTAGCGATACTAACTCAAGTGAAAAACAGTGTGCCTTCTAACCAATGGATTTCTCTTAAAAATTTATTTAGTTATGTATGCAAAAGTAAGTGTCAAAGGGCACTGGGAATGACAGAAATTTGAAGAGGACCTTTCGCAAAGGCTGAGGTGAATACTTTGTAGCTCACCCATTGCTATTAAAGGACCATAGGGAAAACAAAGTAAATTCATATGCTCTTTTGCGGAAGAATGGCTACAAACAGTAAATGCCACTGGCCAGCTGATTTCAGAACACAAGGTATGCTCTTAGCTTGAAAGCGCTGCATCCGAAATCTGCCTGCTCCAGCTTGCAAGCAATTCACCCACTCATGAACCGCAGGACCTTAGTGAGGTATGTCACCCTTCAGGGCCTCAGCTTCTGCCTACCTAATATGTGATGGTAACAGGATCTATAACATGGGGCTGCGGTTAGGACTACATAGTTCTATAAAAGCACTTAGTACCTGACTCCTATTAAGCACAAGGAGCCATTCACAAAGGTAGTATCTCCCAGAAGTAGAACTGGGTTTGGATCTAGTCTAGGACTTTTTTTTTTTTTTTTTAATACTTTCTCATACTGTTGAATTTTCAACTCAAACATATTACTTTTACAATAAAAAATTTCTTAGCTTAAAAAATCATATCAGAAATTGATTTTAAAAGACTTTTCTATGAGTATTTCATTATTAGTCACATTCTCAATGCTAAATTCCCCTCAAAATAAATGTTTATAGCCTCTCCTCAAATAATAAACCAAACAGCAGCTCTCCAGCGTCTGTAAATCTCACACCACCCATCCTGACAGGAGGGCTGAATTTGCTTGGTGAAGGATAACAGCAGCGAGTCGTGAGGCTTTAGTTGACTTATTTGTTGTTATAATAAACCATTATTCATTCATTCTGCAAAGTATATAAGACAGACTGACCTTGGCAGCATTCTTTAGAGTCAGAGAACTATAAGCCAAATATCTAATCATCAGAATCAAAATCTGATTTCTGGATCATCAGAAAAATCGGCCTCTTCTGCTGCCAAATGATCCTCCCGCTGACCACATTTTCAGTCAATCAGAATATAATCCGATCACGGGCAGTGAGCGGGCGTGAGGATTGCATTTTGTTTCATAGCTGGTCTAAACATGATTACTGCTCTCATCACAGAGCCGTATCATCAAGTCAATAAGGATTTTCTATACTGGCTTTTCATGTTGCACAGACTGTGTGGAGGAACCTGAGTAATTCCAATTTGCTATACAAAACCCAGCTCGGCAGAGAACAGATTAGTACCTGTTCACCTTGGATTGTTCGAGATAAACCAGGGTGTTACTCACCGGCTCCTAAGTACATTTCTTTCATTGTAAATATAACAAAAGCTCATCTACTCTAATTCTACTTAAAAATAAATTTCTCTTTTAAAAGCAAGCTTTCAAGGCACTTTTATTACACAAGCGAGGGATGCCGTAAGCATCACACTACCCGTGCCATTCTTTGCACACCCTTCCCTTCCTTGAAAACACAGAGCAGTCTCTCTTGTGCACCCCAGAGCTGCTAAGCACAGTAGCTAGTAGATTTCTACAGACAGACACTGGCAGCACTTAACTGCTGAAATAGTCTTTCTATCTCAAAACTTTTGTTTGGCCTCAGAAATGGACCTTTATTTTCTGCCCAGAATTCATAACCCCAGAGCCTGCCCTGAAGGGATGAGCCAACACTCCAGGCAACATTTTCTTGAATAGTATTAGAGCTGGTCATGAAAAATAGAAAAGGTCTCAACCAGTTCCAGAACAAAGAGAAGAATAGTTACATATCACAGACAACTTTGTAAAATAAGTAAATACTTGTTCAAGGAAAAAAAGAAAAAAAAAAAATGTGTATCAGGTCCTGTGTACTGTTCTTTTACTCTAACAAAATACCTGAGATTCTATAATTTATAAGGAAAGAAGTTTATTTTGGTTCAGAATTACAGAGGCTGGGGAATCCAGTACCTTTGTACTCTACCACTGGTCCAAGAAAGCAGAAGTGTAACTTCATTTTATTTTCACATGTTCTATGATAAGAAATCCAGTACTGGGAAAGCAAGACATTCTTCCTGTGGGAAAGGCACTGATCCCTCAACATTCAATTGCCTCTTTTTTTTTTTGTTCTTGTTTCAGAACTTTTGCTTGTTTATTTTTTTATGGCCGGCTCAGCCTGCCCTGAGGGCAGGGCTGGCACAGCATGTGGTGCCGGGGATCGAACCGCGGTCCCTACAGCTGCCTAAGCTTTTCTAAGCAGGCGCTTTAGACTACTGAGCCATCCTGCCGGGCCCTCAATTGCCTCTTAAAAGCCTCACTTTCCAAAACTGCCACAAGAGCAATCCAAGTTCTACGTGAGTTGTGGAAGGGATCGAAAGCAATCAATGCACAGCAAGGACCACTCCAAAAACATTCTTCCTCCTACCACCTTCTCTCTCATTCTTTCGGAAAGAATATAAATAGTTCATACTGACTAACAGAAAAAGTAGCTTCCAGGAGAGTGCACGCTTCTGTCCAGCGTTTGCACTCAAAACTTCTAGAAAGTTGCCAGTGGTCACTGTCCGCTTCCCCCCTTCCAATCTCCTTCCACCACCCTGATCTGACTTCTGTTTCTCTCACTGAACGTTTTACTCCTCCTTCGTAGGGGAGCTGCCTGTTGCCAAATGTAGTGATCATTTTTTTGGATTTCAGCCAACACAATTTCTTAACCATCACTTCTATAAAGTACTACAGTTCCCCCTTACAGTTTTAGTTACCTGTGGTCAACTAGAGTCCAAAAACATTAAATGAAAAAATGTGGAAAATGTGCAACCTGTAAAGTTTTCATTGAATGCCATTCTTACAGCATGGTGAAACCTCATGCTGTATTTCCCTATCTCCCCCATAATGCGAGTCACCCCTTTGTCCATCCTGTCTGCAACACACGTTACTTGCCTGCTGACCTCTAAGTAGCTGTTACCCTGGTTACCAGACCCACTATAATGGGGCTTGTCTTCAAGTAACTCTATTGTACTTACAAAGGGCCCCAAAGACCAAGAACAGTGATTGCTGGTCATTTTATTACAGAACATTGTTATAATTACTTTATTATTGCTGCTATTGATCATTAGCTGTGCCTAATGGATATACTAAGCTTTACCACAGGTCTGTACACATGTACGTCTGGCCACTATCTGTAGTTCCAGGTTCCACTTAGGATCATCACTTACATCAAAAGAAAAGGCCTTCTGTATCCTTACAACATTTATGACTCCACAGTATTATGGTTTTCCAACATATGAAACATGCTAATATTTTCACCTCATTTGCCATCGCATCGTCCTCTAATGCTTCTCTAAACCTTTGCAGATTTTATGCTGGACCTAAAGATGCTTCCTCCTGTTGTTTGCTTTCGATTTTGTTTTGTTTTTGTAACCCTGGTGATTTAACCCAGTGCCTTCTGGGCCCCGTTCTCGGGACACTATTCAGCGCCACCCCCTTCCAGCCCTTCTTTCTGACCTCTGTCCTTACTCTTTCGTGTTTTCACGTTTTATTTAAAGACGAGGTCGTGCTAAATTGCTAAATTGCTCAGGCTGGGCTTGAACTTGCCATCTTCCTGACCCAGCCTCCCTGAGTACTGGGATTTCAGGCATGCATCACCTCAGCCCTCTCAGACTCCTTCTTTCTATTTCTTTCATCCTCTGGTATTCATGACTATAAATACCACTCAAAGACTGATGACTGCCCAGGGAGACCTCCAACACAAAGCCTTCCTCGAAAGTCTAGTTGGCTATCCAACTGTTTGCCTGATAGAACTTTTAATTTTCTACATCCAATCCTGCTTTTCTATTCCTCATGCTTCAGAAATAGCATTTTACATGCCCAGTTGCTAACCCAAAACCTAAAAGTCCTTCTCTCTCTCTCTCTCTCTCTTTTTTTTTTTTTTTTTTTTTTTTTTTTTTTTTTTTTTTTTTTTTTTTTTTTTTTTTTTTTTTTTTTGTCTTGTTTTTTGAGACAGGGTCTCACTATGCAGTTCAGGATGGCCTTGAGCTCACTTCCTATAGCCCAGGCTGGTCTTGGACTCGCATTGATCCTCCTGCCTCAGCCTCCCAAGTGCTGGGATCACAGGTGTGCCATACCACTCCCGGCTCCCTAAAAGTCCTTCTTAATCTCTGTCACTATCTCTTATATCAAATTATCAAGTTCATCATCTGTAACTGCACAGAATATCTCAAATCCCTTATTTCTGTCACCATTACTTCTCCCCTAACCTAACCTAAGACACCATCTCTTGCCTTTGTTCCCAATGTCCAGCTTATCTCCCTGGCTGACAAGAAAATCTTTGAAAATATTGCTGAGATTATGCCCCTCGCCTGTTTAAGACTTCTCAGTCATTCTCTGTCTTTATGTTGCTTTGTAAGCCCTGTGTGACTCGGCCCCTGGCATGTATGAATTCATCATTCTCACTCTGTGTAATCCACACACAAGGGCTTTCTATTTCTTGAGCACACCAAGCTTTACCTCACTTCAGATGTTGGTACAGCGTGATTCTTCTGAATTTTCTTGAGACTGCTTCTTTCTTACCACACTAGGGCTCAGGTTAAATGCAACCAGGTCAGAAGAACTCCTTGAACCTTCTAAAATAAAGGCCAAATCCTACCTCCATCTGTCACTCTCCATTACAACTTTCTTTCCCTCATAATATCTGTCACTATAGGGAATTAGTACTTTCATGTATTTATCTCCTCTCTGCCTCTTTTGGTCTCATCTGAACTCGATGAGAACAAGGGCCACAGTTATTTTAAATCCCTCTCCCCAACCTTAGTGCCAGGTGTTGTGACACATGCCTATAATCCCAGCACTCAGGAGGCTGAGGCAGAAGGACTGTTTTGAATTCAAGATCAGCCTGGGCTACAAAGTAAGCTCCAGGCTATTTAGAACTTGTATTAGTTACTTTTTACTCATTGCTGGGTCAAATACCGACACTCAAAAGGAAGGAAGGAAGGAAGGAAAGGTTTATTTAGCTCACAGTTCGTGGAGGTTTCAGTCCATATTCGGCTGGCCCAAGGCTGAGTGGAACAGAGCAGAGAGCATCCAATTCATGGCAGCGGAACAGCAACAAAATGGCGGCACAGGTAGCCAACCAAACACGGCAGCAGAGCAACAGCAACAGCCCGAGTTTGTCTCTCTGTCTCTTTATATTACATTCAGGCTCTCTGCCTTAGGCTACACCCATAATCCCAGAAGTACTTCGACCCATAATCCCATCAATACTAAAACCCATAAGCCCAGGAATCATGGCTCAAGTCTCAAACTCTAGAAGTCTCCACCCAATGACTACAAGAGGCTTTTGGGGGACAACTAGACATAAACCATAACAGAACTGCATAGTGAGACCCTATCTCAAAAAAGACAAAAAAAAAAAAAAAAATCAAGTTAAATTAAATTAAAACAGAAACTCCACCTCTGCTATGGTTTGTGTCTAGGTGTGCTCTCAAAACCTCATGAAGTCATACAGGCAGTTTCTAGAAATTATGATGAATTCATGATCCAATACTGGGAATATGGGTGTGAGTGCTACAACCACCTGGGTGTGAAGTCTTAGATACAATATAAGGAAAGGAGAGGGGCTTGTTAGCTGCTGAGCTGCTGCTCCTCCCTTCTAGCTCTTGCTCATTTGCTGTCTTCGGCTGCCATGAACTGCTGCCCTCTGCCATGTGCCACTCAGCTTTGGAGCCAGCCGAATATGGACTGAAACTTCCACTAGCTGTGAGATAAATAAACCTTTCCTTCTTTCATTTAGAGTGTTGGGTATTTTGTCCCAGCAATGAGAGAAAAGTAACTAAGACAATCCCTAAAAAATGTTTAGCACATAATAAAAGCCTAATAAACATTTGTTAAACGAATGAATAAATGAGCGACATAATACATGTGTATTATACCCATTTGTTTAATCATTTCAAAGATTTTTATATCCTTTCTTTTAATATTCAATTTTGAAGCAATAAAAAAATGCAGTCCAGTATGCCCTTGCCCTGGAGAATGGTCGTTCTCAAAACTCAGTTCACCAAAGACTAAGGTGGAGAAACCAAGGGAAGTAGATAAAGAAGATGCAGAGTTTTAGATCTTTGTAATTGTGGCATTACATAGCTACCTGTGGGCATTCAGAGAGCTGAAAACAGGTGGCTTTCAATGAATACTGAAGATAAAAGTTGGACTGAAATAATTAGGAGGTAATTACTGTCGAACCATAGGAACAAAGCAACTCATTTATTTGGAAATTGAGAAGGAATAAAATGAGAGAAAAGTTAAAGTCAAGAGAAAAATCTTTCAATATGGCAAGAGCATAACTGCAGCGAAAAAGAAATTGCAAACAAAAGAAAAAGAGGAGAAAGGCAAAAGGAAAAGGTGAGAACTAAAAGGGGAAAGAATGACAAGAAGAAAATGGGAAAGCGTGGGCTAGGGAGATAGCTGGGGGCACAAGTGCCTGCCTGGAAAGTGCAAGGTCCTGAGTTCGATCCCTGGTTCTGGAAAAAAAAAAAAAAAAAAAAAGTGGGAGAACAAAGAAGAGAACAAAGGGATCTGAACTGAAAACCAGAGAGGGAGAGGACAGGGTCCCGTGCAGGCTGCAGAAGACACACACCGTAGGCCCTGAAGAATCTGTCCCAGACCTGAGCTTTAGGAACACAACTCAGACAGCTTGTGAGAAGGGAGTTCACAGTGGATCCCCAGCTTCTGGAGTAGCAGACCACTCAGTTGGAAGCTCTGAGCAGCATTGGAGCACAACAGCAAGTTCCAAAGCCATGTACCAAGGTCATGAAGTGAAAATGTGAAAGTGATGCGAAAACCCACTTAGAGGCCCCCAAGCCTGCCCAGTGTTTATGCCTCAAGAAAGTGCAGTCGGAAAATATTTGGGAGGGAGAGTTCTGTGGCCAGCCCACTGTTCCCAGACCCTCCCCAGCGCAGTAGGTGGGCTCTCTGTCCTTTTAACTCCACCTCATACACAGGGGTCTCAACTGGACTGATGAAAGGTAAAGCACTCGTGCATGTCCCCTACATTTCTAGGTAGGCCCAGAAGCCTAGTCATGTGCATTCCTGGAGAATGCGGAAGTGAGAAGTTTACCCATCGGCCTCAGTAAGTAAGCAGTGCTGCGGAACAGCAGAGGGCCATGCACACAAGTACCAAGACTCCACCAACAGCAGGCATTTCCCACCACAGACAGACCCATCACCAGGCTGCCCCAGAGCCTGACCTGGAAGGTGGAAGGGCTATGGAGGGAAGAGTTTTCTGTATAATTATTCCTTGGAAAACAAGGGAAGGCGGAGATGCTGACCACCAGGAAAGTGTGCTGCTTGACAGGATGGTCTGGAGTCCCAACAGAGCTTCACTGAGATGGGTCCAGTGCAGCCGCCTTGGTACATCCCAGGCCAGGAAATGCAAAGCCATTTCCCTCCCAGCAAGAACTTCCTGTGCTCACTTTCCCAGGACCCCTTTGTGCCATGAACTGAAGGGTCAGAAGCTGTGAGTAACATAATGGGAGACGAGGACAAAGAGAAAGAGAAGAACAGTGTCCTTGCCAAGGAAACTCTCAGCTCACCAGAGGGAGACAGCAAGGAGAATATTTAATTTGACTGGAGTTAGGCTTTGCATACACCTGAGAATTCTAGGCATGGAAACTAGTTTAGTAAACGTATGTGGTCTTCCAAAGATCTATTCTATAGACCAAAATAATCATCATTATTATCACCTGATACTAAAAAATGAAGCAACAGTAGAGAAAGAAGAGGGAGAGGGAGAGAAACTATTGGTTATATCCCGTGTAGCCTGCCACATAGAATTTTTACTATGCTTTTGATCAATGATTAATGCAAATGAAATAATTTTAAAATGGCAACTACTTCTCTTAATATTTAATTTGAAAATACCAGCTACTTCACATAATATTTAATGTATCATTCTTGACACATTTTTCTGTTTCACTTAATATTTGCAACAGGACTACGACAGGGTACTGCTATTTTCTGTCTTATCCATGGGGAACTAGGAAGAATGAATTACCTCAGAAGCAGGCTCAGTCGGGAGAGCCCCGAGATACCTGGGCTCCAAACAATACGCAGCAGAACACAGCGCGTTATGAGAGCCGGCAAGGGGCTGTACCCAGGCAACCCAACTAGTGAGACCCACTATTTGCCTCTACGTTTTTCTGCCTTTGCAAATTATCAAACATGTGCTGTGTGTCTCACAGTGGGCTGCTCAAGAAACAGCAAACCAGATATTGCCCCATTCTCAAAGAGTTTAGACTGGGGAGTGGGGGGACAAGCACCTACATCAGCAGTAGAGTCACAAAAGAAGTAAACAGACTGCTATGAAGAAAAGGAATGCTTTCAGGAGGGCTTCAAGCAAACCTAATGCTATGGTTCATGTGCAGAAGGTCCCCAAGGGCTGCGCATGCTCCTGGGGCTAGGGGTGGGTAGGAAGTGCGTGGAGGGAGCGGCTAGAGGACCTGGCCAGGAGGAGCTTATCTCCCTCCGCACCTTCCGGCCCCTTCATTCTGCTTCCTCCTCCTCCACGCTGTAAGCAGCTCTTCTCAACCAAGCCTCTCCAAAATGCTTTTCTATGCAAAGAGAGGCAGTGTGCGAAATGAGTTCAGCTGCTCCCGTGCTGCAGCGAAAAACCAAGGGTCACCTTTCTGAGAGCAACACCATGGAAACAATTCCTGTGGCTAGGAACGTTTCTTATGATTTCATCTGTACATATCCCTAGAATTCATAGCGTTGTTGCATTGTGGGGTGTGTGTGTGTGTGTGTGTGTGTGTGTGTGTGTGTCTGTCTGTCTGTCTGTCTGTCTGTCTGTTTATTTCCACTTTTTAAACTTTCAGAAAAATCTTAATGTGTATTTACAGGTCACACTTCTGAGACATCTTCTCAAGCAACTACACTTTGCTGCCAGGAGGGCCAGCTTGGATTCCTCTACAAAGATGGAGCTTATCGGTGGATACCAGGGAGCCAGCAATGAGGGGAGCTATCTGTGGGAGGCCAGGCCACACCCACTAATATTTAAAACCTAGCATTTGGGAGTAAAGCCAAGTCTGTAGACAGGATGACTAGGGGATTGAGAAGGACAGTCTAACCTTCTAATGGCAATTAGAAGGACACATTCTTGCTGAAAAGGCTGACTTAGGAGTACAAAATCAGTAACTGTGAGAGACCCCACTTAAAGCTTATCTTTTCCACCAGGCATGGTGGCTCAAGCCTATAACCCCACACTCAGGAAAGTGCAGCGGTATGATTGCCACAACCTAGCTCCAACAGATGAAAAGTAAAATATGGCAACAGAGCTTGTGCAAACGTGAAAAGGGACAGGAGTTAGAAGAAGCAGGAAGGGACAGGAGGGAGAGGGAACGCAAAGACCCGAGCTGCGGTATCTACGTGTACAAACATCCCACAGTAAGTGCAGTTGTTATACACTGCAAACACGTCCTGCTGGGGTGTACCTCCACACAGAGCCTGCCTTGCAGGTGAGGCCCTCAGTTCAATCCCTGGTGCCTAACAACAACAGCAGTAATAA
This sequence comes from Myocastor coypus, assembly GCA_004027025.1. NCBI lineage: Eukaryota > Metazoa > Chordata > Mammalia > Rodentia > Myocastoridae > Myocastor > Myocastor coypus. The sequence goes on from PVJA010012344.1 coordinate 10,653, forward strand.
TATTATCATATACTAAAAAAATAAGATAGTAAAATGTATCACCTAGTTGGGTTTTCCATGGAATGTTCAAACTGTCATATTTACAACTACAGTTACACAACCCGTCTCTACCTGAGGAGTTCTTCCAGGCAATGACACTGGGCCTATACAACCTTGACACAGGCTCCTGCATCCTACAGAGAATCCCGGGGACCTTGAGCACAGGGTCCAGGGATGCAGGCATGGGAACTCAGAGGGGACATGAAGATGGGGTGGGCATTTGGGAACTCGTGTGAGACAGCAACATTCTCCTTTCTGCAATCTCGAGAGGAAAAGAATGCCATAGAAAAAGAGAAATGGACTTATGAAGCTTCTGGCCCCAGACTCATATTTGAAACTAAAGTTGCTATTTCAGCCCTCTTGGGCCAGTATGTTCTTCCTTTTGTATATGGTTCTTCTCTGGTAGGAAGCAGATACCTAAGCTCACCTCTCCACAGAGAGAGAAGCCCACTGTTCAGCCTGCAGTGTCGTGGGCCACTGCCCAGGGAAGAGAGGGACCAGGCCTGAGGGGCTTTTCTTCTTTGTTCCTTTTATTTGGAACCAGGAGGAGATGGGGCTGACGATTTGCTGCTTTTCATCCTTTGGTGCGTTTGTGCACCTGTCTGTGTACACATGCACATGGGCTTCTGCTGGTCCCTCTCCTGTTAAGAATGTAACAGCCACAAACCAGGCTGATGACCTTGTAATTATTTCTGACATACACATATTTATCACTGGCCCAAAAAGCACTCTTGTGGCTAGGTCCACATTTCCTATCAATGTATTTATCCTCAGAAAGAGTATATTGACAAAGGAAAAGTAACCAGCATTAGGCCTGTCAACTTAATTTAAATAACCTGGAAGCTGAGCAAATGGAGATTTCTATATGCTAATATTTTTTGCTTTCCTTCCAAGTATCATGTTTATGGTCTGACAAGGGGCCAATTCGCTTTCCAATCAAACTCAATTAAATTTTACCTTCAGTTTTACACCCCAGAGTCCTCTGAGCCTCTGTGTCCTCACATGTCCCATGTGGGGCCAATCCCTCTGGTGGCACTCAGGAAAAAAAAAAAGGCAAAGTCTTAACAGTACTTAGATTTTAATTTCATTACATAGGTCTTTAGCCTGCCCTCTAATTACAGGATGAACTGAGGAAAACCTGATTACTTTTCCAATATTTCTTCGCCATTCTTGGTTATTGCCTTATCATATTTGAACAACTCACAAGGGCTTCCTGAATGGGGACAGCAATCATCCCTTCCACACAGAAGCTGAAGTAATCCCTTGAAACATACACAAAAAAAAGGAAAGTTGTGTGTGCATGTATGTGCATGCCTGTTTGCTTTGTGGGCCCCCAAAAGCCTCGCGCAGTCATGGTTGGCAGCTTCTGGAGCTTGTAATTGATTATTGTGAAAATGGATGCTGCCCCTCCCCTGGGGCAGCCGATTTGCATTTCAGTGTAAGGGCAGAAAGAGAAGTTAGCTGCTGGAGCTGCTGCCAGCTCTCCCAGTGCTCTTGCTCTTAGCCGTCACCATGAAAGGCTGCCCTCTGCCATGTGCCTCTCTGCCTTGGAGCCAGCTGAATATGGACTGAAACCTCCAGCAACTGCGAGCTAAATAAATCTTTCCTCCCTTCATTTTGAGTGCCAGTGTTTGTCCCAGCAATGAGAACAGACTAAGACAGTGTGTGTGTGTGTGGGGGGGGGGGGTCTGTGTACATACATTCCCCTGTCTTGCTTGCTTTGTTTTGTTTTAATCTTTTTTTTTTTTTTTTTAATTAGAATTGGCTCTGTAGGTCTCAGCTCTATCATGAGATTAGTCACACCGGGTTGCTCAAGCAGCCAATGGTGTCAGAAACACACCTCATCTGGCCTTGGTCTTGTAACAATTCTTTTTTGTTTCACGAGACCAGACACATGACCTTTCCTTCAGCCAGGAGTGAGCACATAAGTGGATTACTTGATTGACCAAGTATGACAGTGCTGTGCGAAATATACTTCGAATATATTCAGCAAGTTGAAAGTGGCACAGCCCGTTAGGAAGCTATTATGTTAGCTGGGGCTGCCATCCAGGGAGGGAAGCTCTGCTGCGGTAGTGTATGTTGTGAAGACGCGCTCCTGCCCTGATCCCTCTATGGAGATGGCCTGACAGAGCTGTGGACAGCTGGGCATGCAGGACCCAAGAACAACTTATGTCTCAGCACTCCCTGGCCGCTTGTGCCTGCATTTCCAAGGAAGGAGACTGAGTCCCCTCCTCTTCCTCAACTGACTCCCGAAGCATTAAGGCTTCAGGCAAATGAGAACAAGGAAATAAATGCACTGTGCGTCGCTTCACTGTTTCACACTCCCAATCCAACCAGAACTACCATACCGCGAGGAGCGAAAATAAAGGTGCTTGCATTTCTCTGTACCAGATAAGTGAAATATTTTCTACAAAGAACCAAAGAGACAGTGATCATAAAAAAAATTTAAAGACAAATGCTAGTATCCTCACCTAGAATTTTAATGGCAAGTTGGGAAGCGACTGCACTAATGAAATGACAAATTCTTACCAAATCATTACAGTCATTTGACAGCTCCTCAGTCTCCTTTCTGTGAAACTAATTCATAGATTCGATCTATGGCCCAAATGTTCACAATGAGATTCCACAAGTTCGATCTCTAGGGTCTCAGACAAGCAAGGGCTGCAGTCGCAGGATTTCCTGGTGGAGAACAGGAAAGATGCCGACTGAGAGGCCCGCCTACCCAACAATGCAAAGAGCTTTCTGTTTTTCTGCTTTTTCTGAAATGGAAGATGACTCTTCTGCTTCTGAAGAGGTCAAAACACAGAAAGGAAAGAAATCCAAAGGAAAGATTAACTTGGACACAAACTGTTTACCTCAGTCACCCAGGGGTGCGAGCTGCGACCCGACAATTAAACCCTCATCGTGCTCTTTTGTCTCTAAGCATGGCTGCAGGTAAGTGACTTGGAGGAATTAAAGAGTGAGACTCCAGCACAACAAAATGCAGACAGTTTACAACTCGGTGCCTACAGCTGGAGAGGGATCTCTCTCTGGTGAACATATCAAGAAACAATCACAAATGAAAGGGCTCTTCTCAAGTGGAGAATTTTTTTTTTTTTCTTTTCAGTCTTCAGGAGGTACTCAGCCAGGAGATCTTTCCACCAAAAAGCCAAGAGATCCATACGAACTCCTTTAATCACCTCATCGGCAAATGCAGCATTGCATTTGCAAAATTGAGGATAGCTGCTCTTGTTTGTGCCTAGTTGTCCTCCCAAAGCCTCATGCAGTCATTGGAGCAGGCTTCTGAGTTTGTGATAGATTCATGATCCAGTTCTGGGACTATGGATGTGAGTACTGGGATTGCGGGTGTGACGCTATACTTGGCGTGGGGTAGATCACCTGAATGCAACATAAGGGAGACAGACTTGCTCTCTGTTGCCACTGCTCCCACCATTCCTGGCTTTCGCCTCTGCATTTTGCTGTTTTTCGCTGCCGTGGACTGCTGCCCCTGCCATGGCGCACTCTGCCTTGGAGCTCGCTGGGTTTGGACTGACACCTTCACAAACTGTGAGCTAAGTAAACCTTTCCTTCCTTCATTTTGGGTACTGAGTATTTCATCCCAGCAATGAGAGATAAGTAACTGAGACCGTAGGGTAGTTTCAGAATCCACTAGGAAGTATGAAGTGGAGGAAAAGAAAGACTCTAGCCAGAGCTAACACCCACATGGGTGATGGAGTCTGCACTCATCAAAGGTTTGAACCAGGGAAAGCATAAATATGAATTCCAAGCAGGGTTCCACCAGCCCTCTAGGTTTTTTGGGGTTTTTTGTTTGTTTGTTTGTTTTGTTTTGTTTTGTTTTTGTCTTTTTGAGACAGCATCTCACTATGCAGCTCAGGCTGGCCTTGAGCTCACTTTTGTAGCCCAGGCTGGTCTCGAACTCGCATCGATCCTCCTGCGTCAGCCTCCCGAGTGCTGGGATTACAGGCGTGCGCCACCACGCCCGGCTTAGCCCTCTAGCTTTTAATCTCTCTGCACTTTAGCTTCCTCAGTTTAAAAAAGACAGGCATATCAGCAGCTTGAAATTATTACAGAACCAGTGTATAACAGATGGACCAAACTATCATATCATCATCTATTTTGAGCAATTTTAGGCTAAAAGTGGGAAAAGCACAATCTTCCACTTTCTAAACCAGGTAGTGCATCCAGTAAAGCAAAGAGAGCAAACTGTCATTGAAAAGACAATGCTTTCAGAAGAAACAAGCAAAGAAAGCCTTGAATTCAACAGCTGGCTCCTTCTACCTTTGTTGTTCTGTCTTCCTTTCTCTCTGGGTCTCCATTTTGCCAGCTGAAAACAGAAGGGTTTTAACTGAAGGGGTGCTGATCCTTGGGGGGGGGGGTGGCTTTGAGTTCTTTGGCTTCACTAACAGCTGTTATTATCATAATGTCAGTGTCACTGAATAGACACTTATTTACAGCCCAATATCTCAGAGTTAAAAGCAGGAACATTAAACAACAACAACAACAAAAAAAAGCAAGAACATATAATAGTAACACAGAAGAGTTCTAACAATGGACTGCTTGAGGTTTAAATTCTCAATTGGTCATTTACTACCTCAAGGACATGGAGATGCAGCTGCTCTGTGCATGAGTCATCTATCACTAAGACGAGAAAAGGCATCATTCCATCCTCACGCATTGTTCATAAGGACTTTGAGAGTTAATCATAAAAACGTGAGCAAATAGGATCTGACACACTGGAAGCGTGTGGTAAATGATAGCTGCTCACTGCTGGTGGTGTTCTTTTCAATTAAAGGAGATGTGATAATCACTAAACACAGTGGTTTACTAACTTTACACTGAATACATGGTTTTGTCTTTGTATAAATGAGTGTTCAATCGATTATCTCTTTATGTGCCTACGGTGCATCCACCCACTACCCGACTCGCTCTGAGCACCCCAAGCAATGACTGTCCCTACTTACACATCCTAAGCAGGCAGATGTGGGAACAGTTCTGGGTGTTACACAAATCTCTATGTACGGCGAGAAGACCAAACTCAGAAAATGTACTGTTAAGCAATGCCATAATATATGAAAAGGTCAGACAGCTTACACAAGCACTTTGCTGAGCCCTGAGAAAACTAAACACAGGATTGAGTGCGAAAGACATAACAATTTTAAAGTAAAGGACACTTTGTAAACTTTTTAAAGAGTCACTTTCTAAATACTACAAAGCTTGAGAAATACACACATCAGCATATTGTAACCCAGCAGCTCCAGTGCCCATTAAAACCAGTGATAGCTCAAGTGCAAATCTTTATGCACACTATGTGAGCTTCTGTTGACAGCAGATGTCCTTTTTGGGGGACTAGTGGGTGATATTTCCAAAGTATCTTTTTTTTCACATTTTAAAAGAAGCACTTTAAAAAAAAAAATATATATATATATATATATATATAAATATATATATATATATGTGTGTGTGTGTGTTTCTATAATAATTAATACACTGCATATTGTTGTCTTCATTGTAGTTGTTCAAAGTACAAGATGCAAACATGATTTCTTATCTAAACATCATTAGTACAGATCTTCCTTTTCACTGCACAAAGAGAAAGTAGCCATATATATATAGTCCAATAGTCCATGACAGTAGTGGATTATCAGCTCATCTAGCATTATTGGAAGCTGTTGACTTGAGCTTTTTACAATGTAACATATTAATATGGCCTTCCTTTTTATACCTCGTGGTTAGACTTTTCTGCTCGATGGTTAAGGTCAACATAAAGCAAGACCTATGTTCCAAAAAAAATGGAACTTTTGTATCTGACAAGGTCAGTGTGAGGATGGACAAGTGGTCTAAGGTGCCAGACTCAAGTTCTGCTTCCAAAGAATCTTTAATGGCATTTTAATTCTTTAGTGTCTAAGAAGCTCTGAGCTCACCCATGGTGGTGGCCACAGCACAGTGAGATCACGTGAGCACCTGGGACATTCTCAGCCAGGGACACAGCCTCCATGTGCAAGGAATTTGCATTCTAATCCAGGAGAAATTGTGATCCAGCACTAGCCTTCAGGGAGCAGTGTAGATTTCAACACAGGGAAATCAATAGGGAAGGGAGGAAATGGGGAAAGCATTCTGTGTTAACACGGATCCTATCAACAGTGTCTTTCCTTTTAGTTTTTCCTAGACTTCCCCTCTGGTTCCACTTTTAAATCTTCCCAACATGTTCTTCAGATCTCAGCTGGTTCCACATGCACACTAAAAGCAGTTTGTTGCTACTCCAGAGAAACCTTTTAACTCTCTCATATATTTTCTTTGGCCTGAGAAGATTATGTTCTTTAGGTTCAAATATTTAGAATATTATAGTTTAAAATAATGTAGATTTTCCCAAATCTCTGAAAGAAATATTCTCAAAAAATGTAAAAGGAAATCTAAACAGAAACCAAAAATATCCACAAAAGAACAAAAGTAAAATAATACCACTTGAGACCCTATGGGAAATGGCTAATGAAGAGATGAAGGTTCATAATAGTCTGAAATTCTTGTTTGACTACAAAACAAAGAAGGAAATGGGCAGATAAGGCATCCAAATTAAAAAACAGTGTATGCTTAATGAAAGTTAAAAGATGAAAGATGAAGTTAATGAAGACAAGGAAAAATGAATGACTCAGAGCAGAAAAATACTGTGCTAGACAGTAAGCTAATAATTGGTTTAAAAGACCAAAAGTAAATAATCCATTATTGGTTCTAATAAAGAAAATATAGGAAAGTAAAGTTATACAAGAAATCAGAATGGTCAAATAACTTATAGTCAAAGAAAGATTGAAGAATCACAATGTGCTTCTCAATTCCACATAACGAGTAACCTTCCAGGAAAGTAAGTTACAAAGTCTACCAAAAGAGTAACCTTGATAACCTTAAAAAATTAGAAAGATGCTTCATTTGTCTCTTTGTGTACTTTCCGCAAGCTCAGAAATGAGGAGTATGGTTATTCTATGCCAATGACTCTAAATCACTGGTGTTGCTAATGCATGCCCAGTGGGTCTGGCTCCCCTTCCACATCCACTCAAAGTGCACAACTCCAAGAACACCACAGAACGAATCTAAGATATTGAGGGAAGAAAGAGGGAAGTGACACTGTTCATTTGTTTTTCCAGGCAAAGTCTTCAGGTGTTATGAAGGTGAAAAGACCCTTGCACAGATTATATATTGGCTTTCCTGTACTTCATCACTTGAAAAGATAGAGACATCCAGAAATGTCAGTGTTACGATTTGTGTCTAGCTGTCCCCTCAAAGCTTCACGCAGTCATGGGGCAGGAACTTCTAGAGTTTGAGATGAACTCATAATCCACTGGGATTATGAGTGATCTAAGGCTGGGATTATGGGTGTGTGTTACATCCAGCCTGAGTGGAGAGCCTGAATGTAATATAAACAAGACAGAGAGACAGACTCTCTCTGTTGCCTCTGTTACCATCATCGCTGTTCCACCACAATGAACTGCTGCTCTCTGACATGTGCCCCTTTGCCTTGGAGCTAGCCAAATATGGACTGAAACCTCGAGTAACTGAGCTAAATAAACCTTTCCTTCCTTCATTTTGGGTATCAGGTATTTGTCCCAGCAATGAGAAAAGAGTAGCTCAGATAGCCAGTTGCAATTCCATATATCAGTTCTGCCATGGCACGTTATTCCCATGGAGAAGGCAGTGGCTATAGAAAATTTCCCACTCCCCACTGTCCTCAGAAGTTGCCAAGAGCATGTGCAAGAAGGGTTAACTAGGCCAAGGACATCCTGAATTCCAGCAAACATCGAAATGTCAATCTCAGCCTTTGGGCTCAAAATCTGTGGGTCCCTCACAAGGATTAGGGCTGCAATGTAAAAGAAAAATCAAAATTCTCTTTGCTAGGGAGCAAAGCCCAAAGTAAAGTCTATTTTGACCTCTAGAAACTCAAAATGTTCATATCTCTTTTAAAATTCCTTTGCTGATGAGTTATTAAAGCAGAAATGGAGCCAGGGAGATAGTTCTGTGGCACAAGTGCCTGCCTGGCAAGTGCAAGGTCACGAGTTCGAACAGTGGTCCTGTGGGAAAAAAAAAAAAAAAAAGGAATGATAATAAGAGACATTTATTTTGATATTTGGAAAAATCCCACTCCTTCTGTCACATGTTTTCTCAGGTTAAGTAATTGTACATACTCAATCTTTAAACTTGAGCCCTAAAGTCCAAAGGGAGTCACTCTGAAAAACTATTGCTATTAGACTCTTGCGGCATATTAATAAAGAGTAAAACCAAATTCATTGCAAGATAGAAAGCCCTGCTATGGGCTGCATGTCCATTAGCAGTAGCTAGAAGGTCTAGTTGGATGAGAGAGGCCCAGCACAGCAGTAGGCACCCTTGGGGTTCGTCTGAGTTCATTGCTGGAACGGACCTTGGAGATGCTGTCCATACCAGCTTCTCTATCCTTGCGGCCTAGCCTTCCTTCCAATACACACGAGGGCTTCTGAGCCCTCATGAGTTGAGCAGCTTTGCCCCGTTGTGCCCTTCCCCATGGCACTTCTACCTCAGTACCAACCAGCCATGATCTGAAACCTCTGAAACTGAGAGCCCAAAATAAAATTCTTCTCTGTTAGGCCATGGATGTTGGGTAGTTTGTCCTAGTGATAAGAAAACTAAGACAATTGTAGTGTTTGTGTTTCTTCAATATCCATGTGCTGCTGGGGCCATAGCTCAGTGGCACAAACTGAGTTTCATTCCTGGTAACCCTCCTCCCCGTGAAAAAAAAATCCATGTGCTGAAACCTAATCCCAATTGGACAGTGCTCAAGAGCACAGCTTTGTGAGGTGATTAGGTCATGAGGTTTGGTCCCACCTGAGGGACACTGGTGCCTTACAAAACATACCCATCACAATATGAGGACACAATGAGATGGGATTACCTATCAACTGGGGCCTTCTCCAGACACAGAATCTGCTAGAACCTCAGCCCTGGACCGCCAAAAGAATTGCAGGAAATAAGTTTCTGTTAATAAATTATCCAATCTATAGTATCTCATTAAGCCCAAATAGACTAAGACACTCTCCTTCTTGATTTCTTCCCATGCCAATCTGATATACTCAAAGCAAAAGCAGTTTCAAGTACCATGCTTTCTCAAAAGAGCCGGTAGCTACAGCTATGTCTTACTGCAGATAATTCGTGCTGGAGCTTTCCAACTTTCCCCGCTCTGTCGCCTCTTTGCCCTTCCTCACTCTGATCTCTGCCCTGGGAGATCATGTGTATAAACCACATCAACTTGTTCCCATGCCCTCTGACTCTTGCTTAGATGGAGCCAAAGGAGTGTGCTTGCTGGAGATGGTTGGGAAAGGAGTGGGGGCCTCCATCCAGCAAGATCTCTGAGATGAGGTCATATCCATCCACCAGATGTCACTGCCACATTTAAGGAGGCGGACAACACAATGCTCACCACTTAATCCCCGAAGGGTCTCAGCATGGCGACAGTCCAGTTGCTGGCAAGACTGTGAGTCATGGCACCAGCTCTCACACACAGCACAGCACTGCATATGGTCCCTCTGTGAACAATACTCTCCAAGTTATTTATGTGAAGAGTAAAGTCTATTTTCCATGAAAGTAAAAACAAGTTCATGGTCTTGATTGAGGAGTTTCTAAAACCATATGCAAGATAAAATGGTCATCAAAATGTAAGTAACCACCTGCCTTTCCAAAGTACAATGAACACAAGACAGCCTTCATGCCCACATCAAAAGACAACAGATTTTTTTCTCTAAAGAAATTGAGCAGATGAGAATAAACAAAGGTGTATAGTATTTTTTCTGCTGTCACTAAAAAAGACCTTGATACTTTAATATTTGTGGACCCACACATTATGCCTTGGTTCCCTCTGGCTTATTACAAAGTAAATACTATCATTTTTCCCCCCATCTCATCCTCCCCTTATAAAATTGCCCTTTAAATTCCTATTCAGAGGCACCTTAAAGAAAATAATCTCACCTTAACTGGGCACCACCAGTCCACACCAGCACCCAATCCTACTTTCTCAGGTATAAAGGTGCAGCTACTCAGTGCCAGAAATAAGAAGGTTATAGTAGTACAGAGAAGAGAGCAATGCTGGCCTCAAAATAAGGCAATGGCAGAAAAAGCTTTTTAAAAAATCTAATCAATGTACACAGAAAAAGTAAATAAAGTTATTGCAGTCATCAAATCAAATCACAGTGGTATGAAATGGATTATTTAGTGAAAACCGAAAGTGGAGATATTTAAAATATAAGAAGCACTCTGAAATTAAATATTTAGAAGGAGACATACAAGATAAAATTAGTGAGACATCCTAAATTCAAGCAAAGAAACAAAGACATGAAGAAAGGAAAGAAACTTACCATCTGCTTAATAAAGATTGCAAATAACAAATAAAAAATAATAATTAAAGAAATAGCTCAAGAAAATTTTCCAGAGATAAAGAAAAATAGGTTTAATGTGCAAACAAAATGCCTAGCATAGTAATTTTAAAAAAGAGAAAGAAAACATCCCAAACTTGAACATATTGTGGTGTAATAACAAGACCTGAGTATGACAAAAACTTTTCAAAAACCTCCCAAGAGAAAGCCAAGTGACCTACAAGGAGCACAGTGGTGCTGCCCATCAATGGACCCCTGCTTTCTGAGTTCTCAGGGAATATAACTTTCAATGTAATTCTGGACCCACTGAAATCATCAGTTATCCATCAGGAGAAAGTTATTTTAGGAATATAAAAACTCAAAAAATATATCTTTTCAAAATACAAATTCAAGTGAAATGTCAGTTTGAATTTTCTTGGGGACCTTGATAAATACAACATTCATTAGAAAGAATCAATGTACAAAACTGAATTTAGTCTGACAGACATGAAGGTGGGATGGTGGTCAGCAGTCTTCCCTACCAGCTATTGAAGAACACTGAAAATCCAGTAAACCAAGTTGTACTGTTTTAGTGAAAACGAAGACTAATAGACTAATGAAACAGAAAAGAAAGCATATTTATATCTATTGATTCAAGAAATGGTGTTGCAAAGTGCTACATTCTAAGAAAAAAAAAAAAATGTGAATCCCTACCTAAAACTCCAAGAAGGTATTCTCTGGATAAATTAAAGACTTTGAAACGAAAGGAAAAGCTGTAAACTTACTTGGAAGAATTCTGAGAGATATCTTTATATCCTAGAAGCTAGGTGTGGTAGCTGATACATTGTGTCAACTTGAGGAAGCTTGGCTGGATGGGCTCAGCTGGTGCCCGGCTGTGGGGGCCCCATATCCTGCAGGATGGGGAGGGCCTGCCCTGAGATGTGATTGGTTCCACTCTAGGGCCAGACGGGCCACCCAGAGTGACTCAGCACAAAAAGTGTGTAAAAAGAGTTGAAGAAGACTTTGTATGATCAGCCCAGCCCGGCCCTGCCCTGGCTGCTTCCTGCCTGCCCCATCCCTGCCCCACTTCCTGGGAAAAGTCCTCGTCTTTAGAAGAGCTTGATCTTGCAGCCAGGCCACTTTGGAGGAGCTCTGCAGCAACACAGAATTTGGAAGAGAGAGGCTTGATGGATGCCACAGCCATTGCTCCTCCTCTGCTCTTCATTGTTTTCTGCTGCCTTGGAGCCAGCAGAGTATGAACGGAAACGTCCACAAACTGTGAGCTAAATAAACCTTTCCTTCCTTCATTTTGAGTGTCAGGTATTTGTCCCAGCAATGAGTAAAAACTAAGACACTAGAAATGAATTTAGAATTGTATCTAAAACCCATAAAAATATAAATCATAGGTCTAACACATGTTCATAATTTGTTTACATAAAGATTTTTACTTTAACCTCATCTGACATGAAAGATTGAGATAATATACTGTACATGTAAGTCTAACCCCGTTACGACTTAGAATACTTAGGGGACTCCCAAAAACTGGAAGAGGCAATAACCTCGGTAGAAAAATGGAAATGGGCAGAAGATAACAATAGGAACTTTATAAAACAGTAAACCCAAAAGATCAGCGAATATATGAAGAAAACACTTTTTAAATAATTAGCACATAGAGAAATTCAAATAAAACATCAAGGACTCTTTTTACATCTATTATTCTGGCAGAAATCATGTACATTAGTGAGAGACTAGATTAAGGCAGACACTCGGAAGAACTTTCTGGTAAACATGACTATATGCGTGACCCAGCAATTCCACTGCCACATCTACAGCCCCACATCATTCCTGGGCAGATACATTAGTTACTTTACCATCACTAAGACAGACTGACCAACCCTGCAATTTAGAGAAGAGGTTCATTTTGGCTGAAAGTTTTCAGAGGATTACATCCACCATTGTTTAGCTCCAGGAAGAAGAGCCAGACACAGTTCATAAGAGCTGTCTACCTCACCACCACCTGGAAGCACAGCAAGAAGGGAGAAGCTAGAACAGGACGCACCTTCTAGATCACAGCCCCAGTGACGCCCCTCCAAACAGGCGCTTCTTCCTGACAGCACAGCACCCCAGGGATCCAGTCATCTTCCAAACACGAGATCTTTGGGACTCATTTTAGATCTAAAGCGTGACAGGATCTTAGGGAACACAAACAAGGTCACTTACTAAAGCTTTTTTGTAAAATAGGGAATTGCAGGCAGCCTGGGGGTGCGTAACAGAAAGAAGGCATGTGGTAAATGTGGCAAGGATACAGCAGGGGTTGTAGCCCATCATTTAGAGGCCACCGACGAGGGAAGCTAGAGTAGAGCGGATATGCTAAGCTCTTCCTGCCTTCCGTTACTGAAATGCACACCAGATACTGGCCACGCCTAAGCAGAAGCTGGGCATTTGCAGAAAATGCAGTTTGAGGAGTGTCCTCACTTTATGTGTGAAACAAGACAGCAACAAAAATGCAAGAAATGAATCTGAGGAGTAGCAGGCACATGGTCAGACCAGCATACACATTTACTTAAAAATTTTAAAAAGGAAAATTTATGCAAACTAAAATACATTCTTCAAGACCACATCCTGCAAAGGGGTCATGTGAAGTGGTCACCTGAGTGAAAGAGAAAAGTAGATGGGGATACAAAGTAATGGTGAAAAGAATTTGAAAACAAAAATGAAAGAAAGATAACCTTTGGAAGTTTCCTTAAGAAGCTTCTCTAATAGAACAAAGACATAAAGAAAGAAGGAGGTGGAAACTGAAACTGGAAGACAGTGGTATAACCTAGAAGAGCTCTGTGAGATACCAGGATGACAGACGAGCAGCAAACCAGTCCAAAGTAGAATAGAACAAAAGGTTGTAGGAGAAGCACCCAGCATCCTGCCAGGGACTTCCTGCCTGCCCTAGGATCCTGGCTAGCACTTCCACTCTTCTGAGGCCTTCTCATCCCCAGGAAAGTTGCCCGCCTGCTTTAGGACTTCACGTATGGCTTATCATTACCTACTGTATTCATTTCTTCTCAATATTGCATTTGTCTATGTCTGTATCTGCCTAGCGCCTACTGAGCGTTCAATAAATGTTTATGTAGTGAGCACTGCCATGAGTGAGTGAATAAAAAACCCACCAGAAGAGTTAATCGTGTTACACTTTATATCTGTTTTCCATTACATATTTATCACTATGCCTAAATATTCCTCAAACAAAAATTTCATGGGATGTGTTAATTTCATGTATTTAGTATTCATGGCTATTCATTTATACCTTCCTCTGCCAAAAGAAATCATTGGACATAGACTGAACTATGTCAATAACCTTTGTACTCACATCCATTTTAGTACCAGGATTTTGTCATCTTAATGTTTTTAGGCTAAGATCTTTCTTATCATCCTTTTGAATAAAATTTCATGTTTCCAAGGCTTCATTAAATAAAAAGACTTCCATAATGAAAGTTTCCTTTTAATCTAATTCTTTTAGGACACCAGTCCAAATGGTGCCAGAATCCTGAAAACCTCAGCGCCTGCTTGCACCCTGTCTGGGCAAGGGCGTCCACCTTGCTTTCTGGACACTAATTTTCTCTCCGCGTGGCAGATCTTTTTCACAACACCAAGCAGCTGGAATGATGGCTTCAGGCGGGGGATGGGGGAACAGATGTCATTCATTGACTCTGGGTAATGAGATTTCATATTCCGTCAAAATCCTGAATAGGACAGGAGAGGCCTCATTAGTGGTTTCATGACTGAACAGGTGTAGAGGTCCCTTGAACACAGCAGGTAGAAAGAGCCCATTTCATTTCCATGTGTGGAGGTGGCTCAGAAATTGGAATGAGGGGAAAAGTGCTCTACCCAACTGCCACCTCAGGAAAACTGCAGTGTCTGGGAGCCAAAACAATATTGATGCAGCCTCTGGTCCAGACTCCATCCAGGGAGCAGGGAAAAGTCTGAAGGCAGGGGACAGGTGCTGTGCAGCCCTAATGATACTGTGCCGAGGGGGTCACCTCCCTGGGTTTTTAGCTCCATATGGCATGTTGTAAAATTTTAGTGCTCTTTCACCAATGAAGTAATAACCCTCTTAAGGCCACAAGTCAAAAAATGGTACTGCGGGGTGGAATGAAATCCTATCTCCAAAACTAATGGCAGAAAGCTCTTTAGAAGATGGACTACACTGCAAGCAGTGTGTGAATAAATGTTCCAGAGTGTAGGTGAGCCTTGTTAGCAATCTGGCAGCTGTCCGCTGAACTGGTGTCCTCTTCTGGAGGTAGCAATCAAAGAACAAAGCTTGCTCAATGACAGTTACATGGAAGCAAGCAGACAGGCATTTAGGTGACTTCCACCATGGAATGCTTCTTGGCAAACCCGCAACACCCAAGGTGTGGGCAAATTGCTCTGTGCATTTAATGGAGGCCTTTGGTGTGAGAATAGTAATTATGCCCCTCCTCCTTGGATGTCCAAGGTCTTTCTGAGTGGCCATTTACCCTACAATCACAAGCATAGGGTCAGACGCATTGGTTAACCCTTCCTTAGTCAACTTCACAGCACTCCACTTCTTTGTAAAAATCCAAAATCATCTTGAATACCTAGAGATCAGGTTACCCACAACTATAAAGTGTATTTTGTTATATTTCCTGTAGTGTGTGATTTGTCAGTCCTGCCCTCTAAACAGAGTCTGGTTTCTCCAACTTAAAAAAAAAAAAAAAAAAAAAAAAAGGAAAGAAAAGTAGTCACATGTTCCTTATGAAATGTGTGTACAAATGCTGGGTGTTTTTGTTATCTCAACCATCTTCTCCTCCAGAGGTAAGTCGCATGGCCACGGTCAACGTCCAGTGCACAGCCGAACGAAGTACAAGGCCGGTGCCCGGCTCTGATGCCAAGGCTCAGGTTCTTTTCATGGCATGATGCTGTCTTTCTGACCACAGAGGAACACATCCAAAATGTTGAATAAAATCCACCTAGTGTCAAGCAAAGCGTGCAATGGATCTGTTTTAAAAATGATGAAGACCACTTATAATAATTTTCAGTAAATTCTTGCCATTTAAGTTGCTGATGCTAAAGCAACTTGGGAAACCCTGGAACACTACTTATTGCTTAACCAGAATAAGAACTGAACCACCTCCAGGAAGTCTCTTCTGGATGCTCTTTGATCACTGGAATATTATGGAAGGTAAGTTTCAACCCATTCCATACCCACATGGTTCAAAACCTATATCACTTAGAGATAATGAATTCTGCCTTGTACTGTGTAGTAATGTCTTCTTGTTGGTGTTTCATTACCCAGATAAACAAAGCTTGGTCCTTTCCCATGCATGCCCTGATTTCCCAGTGGGCTGGAGACTGCTGAGCACACCCGTCTACTCCCAGCTCCACAAGCTCACTACAACACCTGGGCCACACGGAACACTGAACACACCAGCTGCTTTCAATATACTGTGAATTAAACAGGCGTCCGGCTTTGCAGTTAGTATATCATACGCCCCCAACCTCAAACTGACATTTTCAAGCAAATAGGTGGTCTACCATTGCTAGTGTCCAGACTACTAATAGTGGAGGACATGTATACTGGGGATAGCAGACATATGGGAACTCTCAGGACAACTTTTTATGAATTGAAATTGCTCTAAAAAGTTACACATACAGGGGCCCAGCAGGATGGCTCAGTGATCTAAAATGCCTGCTTAGGAAAGCTTGGGCAGCTGCAGGGACTGCGGTTCCATCCCCGGCACCACATGCTGTGCAGCCCTGCCCTCAGGGCAGGCTGAGCAGGCCATAAAAATAAATAAACAAACAAACAGACACAAGTTAAAAAAAAAAAAAAAAAAAGTTACACATACACCCATGCCCACTTCATTAATCAGTTTTTTTTTTTTTTTCTTTTTCTTTTTAGTACCAGGAATCAAACTCAGGACTTCGCACTTGCCAGGCAGGTGCTGTGCAGCTGAGCTATTGCCTCACCCCAATCGATGATTTTTGAGCAGTTTCCAACTTATTACTGCTCATCTATTTTAGATTAAGCCAAAGCCTTGAGCCTATTAGGAGAACCAGTCTATCATAAGATCATTGTGTACGGAACCAATATTAAGAAGAACAGCCACCTTTGAGGATGCTTGTGTAAGTGCTGCCCGTGGAGCTTTCCTTGCTTAATACATGGGACCACACACAGTGATTAGTCGAACCAAACAGACACACTGGTCATTCTGTTTAGAGACCACTGTGAAAAAATGGAGTTAATGAAGCATGTGAAGTCTCAGGCTCTGGACACAAAAAAGCATGCAGTTTGTTGTAAGTGAAATCTACGATTGGTATCTTAAATAAAGGAACATATTCATGTTTGTTCATACATGTGTTAAAGGAAAACTGAGATTATAAATAAAGTAATAACAGGGCCAAATGGTTTGGGAGAGGTTGGAAGCAACAGATGAAATGGGAATAAAAGAAAATCTGTACATTGAGGTATTTGAGCCAATGAGTGCAGTACTAACCTTTTAAAACTTGATATGACCCCAACACACAAAATAGCTTGAAGTTCTAGATTCAATCTACCTTGGTATAACTACCACTTAGAAATTGCATGAGGTTGGAGACTGAGGCAGGTGGATCATCTTGAATTCAAGGTCAGCATGAATCACATAGCAAGACCCTGTCTTACAGAATGACAAAGATGAAGATGAAGATAAAGATGCAGACACAGATGAAGATGAAGACAAAGAAGAAGAAGGAGGAGGAGGAGGAAAGGAAAGAAAGATAAATGAAAGAAACAAAGAAAGAGGAGGCAGAAGGAAAAGAAACTACATGATCTTAGCTAAACACTTAACTTCTTCAAGTCACATTTCATCTACAAACTGAAAGTAATACACCAATTTTATAGGGCAACCTTGAAGATTAAATTATATAACCTATAGAGCATGCAAAGCACATAGGAAGTACTAACACTTTGCTATTAACACTATCACTTTTATTGGTATATTGTTAGTATTTAGCAAACTTACTATACAGCACAGGATCCAAAAAAATTAACTTATCAGAAAGCTTTCTTCTATATTCAAGCTACTGATATATCCTTCCAGTAATCTTTCAATATTGAAACAGTGAATATTTACACCTATAGTTTATAGGGCCTGATTAGTGGGGCATCCATTCTCAAAAGCCACTATATTATAGACCCAAGAACCAATTCCATTTTCTCCCAAATAGTAGTCTACAAAATATCATTTTGTACCAATGAAAAATATTTACTTCATCTTGCATTTCCTTAGTTAAAATTTTTGTAATAATCAACATAGAGTAAAGCAAAGTACATTATTTCTGAGAGTTTTAGGAAGCTTGTAAAGTCTTACCAATATAATAGAAAATATCTCCCTGAATTGAATTAATTTAAGAAGGGCCTTTAGTGACACACATTTTTTCATGAGAAAAGCTAACCAATGAAAAATACAAAAATAATATGGCAACAAATTAGCAAACTAGGTAAGTCTGAAAAAGTTCCGTAAGGAAATTAAACAGCGTATTAAATTAAGTGCTTGAATATATTATTCAGTAGCTAGAGACTTCCTCATTACTTTTGTAAAGCTCCATATGGCATTCCTCGCTTATTTAATAATGTGTAATATGTACTTAAATGTCCCCAATTTAATTATAATTTGTGAAGACAATGGATAGATTCACAGTCCTGTCACCTCAGCATGGAGCTGCCAAGTACAGGGACCAAGGCAACTGTACCTGCTGACCCAGGCTGCAATTCCCACCTCATCAACCCAGGCTGAGGTGAGACAAACCTCTTCAAAAACAATTGTAAAACCCCCCTAATAGAGTCTTCCAGTGTCATTTCCTCTCACTGCACTCTAAATGAATGGCATCCACGCTAACCTATAATCTGACATGTAGTGTAAAGCACAGAAGAAGAAAAAGAACGGATGATCCGATTGCCCAGAGATGAGCAGAGGAGTGATTTCATTTTCACTATTGGATTTAATTCCAGTAAACCTTTCAGGAACGACCTAGCGCCTCTGCCACCAAAAATAAACAAAAGGATGCATATACAAATAAGTAAATAAATATTAATGAACAGATCAAAATAAGAGTGGTTATGTCTAGGCTTTATTTTATTAAAGATCACATTTTTAAGGCATGCCAACAAGAAATAGGCAGCCACGCTTTTACTGCAAACATCTAAGCTGCAAAAGTTCAGCCCAAGGAACGAACCATTTAAAGGTTTCTGCTGGTTTCCTGCCCCCTGGAGGCCCACGCTGAGAACAATCTTAGGCTGCTATGCCTATCTGGCTGTTTTCCAATTCGTTGATAAGATTAGTTTTACTATTTGATGGCAATTTTTTTTAACTACCTGATTGGCACTCTAATAATCTTTTCATGGAACAATCAAATTGTATAATTTTTAATATAAAATGATTTAATTCCAGAAGTTCTGATCAAATTACACAGAACTGTAATTAACTAGTAATCAAATTATACAGCAGACCATGTTTAAGTTACAGTATGGAATGTTACCAAAACTTCGAAGTAATAGACCCCTCTCTGGGGACCTGACATGTCTTTTAGGGGTTAAGGCTCTCAGAATAGGGCCAGGAGTTACTAAAAAAGAAACTGAGGCATCAGTCTAGGTAAAATATGCCAAAAACGCGGTAAAAAATATAAATTTTATTGACTGAAGTATAGGTAGGGTGGAGTTTTATAGGAAAAAAAAATAAAGCGAAGAAACAGGGCAACTACCCTTGGGCTAGTCTTGGCCTCACTCCTTGCACAAAACACTGAATCATAAAACACTTCATTCTTAAAACTTAAAATTGTTTAGGGTCATGTCTCTTCTTTGTATAAATGCAACTGGATTCAACTAATTATGTTAAATGCCATGTATGTGCACAGCACTGCAAATAAAAACTAATAAGTAAGTGGTCCTTGGACATGGATTCATGAAGAGATTGTTCAAGGGCACACCCATCAGTCCTCTCTCCTAAGGTCTTCTCTTGGGCTCTATTTCAGTGAGGCCTTGCTGCAACACAGCTACCATCACCCGTGCCTCACCATTCAGATTTATGCTATCTCTAGGCTTAAAATGAAGGTTAAACTTTGTAAAATGTTGGTAGAAATTTATGAGAAAATATCCAGTTTCTCAGCACAGGAAAAAAAGTGCTATAATTCATCTGTACAAATGCAATGAAGTCATTACAAATGACCCTGATCTTCCTCAGATGGTGCGCATTGGCAGTAGCCAGCACATAAATTTTGGAAAAATCCAATCTCATAGCTAATCTTTCACCAGAACTATGACCAATTAAAAACTGGTTTGTGTTCTTACACTAACAGTGAGAACTATCCCTAAGGGAGCTCAGGAAGCACTCTCAACACAGAGGAAGATGTCCGCCCTCCCAGGCCTATAGAACCCCACCACTTTCTTAGACTACAGAGATTTCTATGGTTTTCAGGAGGTACACTTAAGAAGCCTTGAATGCACGGGGAATGTGTTCAGAGCTGGCCTCTCTTAGCTGACTTGTAGGTGAAGACTGCTCTCCTCCACAGCAGTTAGCTCCTGTCATCAAAACAGAAAGAAAGAAAAAACTGCATGTCTCTTCTTTCAAAAAGAAAAAAAAGAAAAGAAAAAGTCGTCCTTTAATACCATTCTTACCTTAAAAAAACACAGGAAAACATACATTTCTAACTCAAAAATCACAGCTATAAGCTCCCTGCAACTCATTGTCGAGAAACGACAAATTGTGAAGGGAAGCGCTCAGAAATGAACAGCACTTCACAAAAGCATATTGATTTTCAATAAAGCCATTTATACATTTTGCTGTGACACTTTCCTGAAGCCTCTGCTACTGAATTAAAATCTTTGGACAATGCCCTCACTCATTACAAGAAGTTGTCTTAGAAAACACCCGCGATGAGAAGGAGGTTCCCACCTTGATCAGAGAGGAAAGAGAAAAGGAAAATAGACCAAACAACAGCAAACAACAGTTTGTATTTCTCTCTGACTCACTTAATTACTTGAAAATGAGAAAAGAATATACTACTTCAAACACAAAACATCAGTTGTCTGAAACATAGCCCTAGTATTTAGTTGTTGGTTTTGGTACTGGGAATTGAACTCAGGATCTTCTTATGCTTGCAGGCAGGTACTGTGCTGCCGAGTGATGTCTCCAGCCAAGTATTGCTTTTGTTATAGAGGGATGAAACTCCCAATGTGAAAGGTACCTGGGACAAGTTCGTATTCACTAAAACAGAAGAATGAATTTTAGGAGCAAAAAGAGGTTAAGAACAGAATATTTATTGGGCAATAGAAAGCTTCTGTCCAAGAGAGGGACAGAAGGGGGACCTGAGTCAGTTGTCCCTGGGAAGTTGTCTCTCCCAGGGATTTTTATAGAGTAAAAAACCATGTGATGAGGTGGGTCTAAGGTAGATAACATGGGAACTCACTTAGGTGGGCATGAGATGGGACAAAGCTATGGTGAACCAATGAGATTATAAGCACCATTGCTTAGATAAAATTGATGAAATCCAGGGCCAAATGAGGAAGAGGAAGTGCATTACGTAGCAAGTGGGTATGAATATGGAACAGGGACACTTTTCTGCTGGGGGTTGGATTAGTGACTCTTACAGGCTCTTTCAAGGTGACAGATGCCTAATTAGAATATCAATCCCTGATGCCCATCGCTAGGGAAGTTATGTGACTCCACTTGTTTATTCTTTTGTCTTGAGGTCTGGCCCAAAACGATGTCTGTCTCTTCCAAAGTTGCAAAGTTGCCGTGTCTTCCATATTGTCTCCTTGAAGGCCTGGCCCTATCTGACTGCCCATAATATTTCTATCTAAGTTAGCTGCCTACAACACTATCTACTGAGGTCCTTTAGATAGTCCCTCTGTGGAGTACTTCCGCTAGTCACAACTACAACCCTCTTCAGTTGGAAGCGATACAGTGTAAAAACTGATCTCAGGTGGATGACCTCCAGGTGATACAGGGAACCTCACAATGATATAGGGAAAACTGAAACTCCCAATCTGAAAAGTACCTGGGATGAGTTTGTGTTCTCTAAAAACCAAAGAATAAATTTTAGGAACAAATGGAGATAATAAGCAGAACATATTTATTGAGGGAAAGAAAACTCCTGTCCAAAAGAGGGACAGGAGAGGGACCCCAAGTTGGTGGTCCCCAGGAAGCTGTCTCTTCCAGAGAGACTTTTATAGCATAAAACCACACATTGAGGTGGGTCTAAGATGAAAACCATGCTAACTCGCCTAGGTGGGCATGAGGTGGGACAAAACTATGGTTTACCAATGAGGTTATATGCACCACTGCTCAGGTAAAATTGATTAAAGCCAATACCAATTGAGGAAGTGAGTCATGTAGCAAGCAGGCTTGAATATAGAATAGGGTACCTAAGCAACTGCATGAATAATCTTATTGAATGGTTGTAGTTTTCTCCCTCCTTAATGCCTCCTCACCTCATGGTTTTCTTCAATAAAACACCCTTGAGAAGCAGGGTTGGTAGGCAACCCACTTTCCCAGCCCCCTCTGTCCCTCTCAGACAGAAGCTTTTCTTTTCCCCTTCTCAATAAATTCTTCCCGCTCTTAAAAGAGAAAGAAAAAAAAGCATCACTTGTTTTAGCTGTTCCAACAGATGCAACACAAGAAATCAGGAGAGACTGCCTTCGGAAAGTACTGAACATCTTAGGTGAACAGTGAGTTCTTACTGCAGTCCTCCAGAGCAACACCTCAGTTTCCATTAGAGGAAAAGAAAGAGCTTTTCTGATGAAGAAAGAGCCAATATGATTCATTCTGTTTTGCCTTACCTTCATTCAAAGGCTTTAATGCTATAAATCAGTAATCTTCAAATGTAAAAAATGATCACTATAATGACCTAGAAGAAAGACAAGAAGTCCCATAAGTAGGTAAAAGGAGGAAGAAAGGAACTTCGCTGGTGCAGTCTTGATCTTTTGGTTTAAAGACTGCGAGGATGCAAGGCTGACACCCGGGACTCTTGAGTCAGTCCTTTATGGGGAGGATCTGAGCTGCAGCCCTGAGAAAGCCAGGATGATCATGAGCCAATCATGGCAAAGCCATCTGCTTTGACAATGAGTTGATTTAACAATCAATGCCTGCTTATCAGGTGATGAAAAAAAAAAAATGTGACATACTCATACTCTGGAAGATTGTCAGAGTAACAAGAAATGGAGGACTGAAACATGCAATGACCTGGATGAATCTTGAAAACTATCTGTCAAGATAAAGAACTCAGTCACTAAAAATAGTAGGTTGCACAATTCCATGTATATGAAATGTCTAGCCCAAACAAATCTAAAGATACAGAAAACAAGAATGCTGAAGACTGGGGGGTGAAGATGTCAGAAGTTGATAGCTAGGGGGTGGGAGTCAGTTTTTAGGGGAAACATTCTTCAGTTGATTGTAGTAATGGCTGCACAGCTCTGTGAATATACTGGAAGGTGTTGAATTGCATACTTGAGATAAGTAAATTGGATAGTATACAAATTGCATTTCCATAAAGCTGTTCAAACAGGGGAAAAAGGCCAAAACCAACAGTGCTATGAAATCCCCCTGGCCACATTCATGCACTTATTCAATCAATAAATATTTATTAGGTGACTTCTAAGTCAAGTGCTATTCTAAGCACTAGAGATATAGCAGGAAACAAAGAGGAGCAGATCTCTGCATGGTAGAGATGACAAAAACTCAGCAAAGGAGCATTAAGCAAACTGCATAGCTCGCCAGACAGTAAGCAAACTAAAATAAACCAAAGCTACAAAGTTGGAGTTGTGATTTTAGACACAGCCATAAGGGAAGGACTTATGAGGAAGAAAGTCAAATATAAATGACAGCCTAGGGGCTGGGGAGATAGCTCCATGGCACAAGTGCCTGCCTGACAAGTACAAGGTAGTGAGTTCGAACCCTGGTCCCGCCAAAAAAAATTAATTAATTAATTAATTAATTAATTAATTAATTAAATGACAGCCTGAGGGAACTGTTAGTTAGAAATGAAGAAATGACCTGGCCCATTCCATCTCTGTCTTTCTGCCTCTCTCTTTCTCTCTAAATAGATAGATATAGAGATAGAGATATGACTGTCTTTCTCTCTATCTCTCATACATACACTCTCATCGGAGATGAATGATAAATACTACCTGATATGACCACAGCCACAGGAGACCTTACCACAGGGTTACCAGCATAGTATTGAAGAGCAGAAAGGAAAAAACATAGATTTTTCTCATGTCACCTTGAATAATTAATGTTCAATTACTGTTGAACATTAGTGTTCAATTAACGACCTTGAACATTACCCCTGCACATACCTTTCACCTCTCCACTTTTGGCTATGGCACCCAATGAATTTTGTCAGTGTTTGTGTCACTTTAAATGCACATACAGAGGCCAACGAGATGGCTCAGTGGTCTACAGTGCCTGCCTAGCCAAGCTTAGCCAACTGTAGGGACTGAGCCACAAGCAAGATATCAGCTTTCTTTTCCGAAGACACCTCACTTCTTTGGAGAAATGGCTAGAGGACTGAGGACAAGGAGAGGAAATGCATGTGACCTCTCAGGAGCCACCAGACATAGCGACAGAAAGCATAAGCAAAAGGAAGATGGAGAATTTTAGAACTTTCATAACTCTTTTCTTCTTTTCTCAAATACATGAGCCAAAGTTTACTGAGTATCTTCGCTTGCAAACCAACACACTATATGCCAGGGATGCAGCTAGCTATGCCACTGAGAGCACAATTCAGAAGGAACAGTGAGTGTGCAAAGAAGTAGATAACTGAGCAAAGTAATTACCATTAGGAGTGGCAGAAAGAACAGGACCTGGGAGCTGCAAACATGCAGTGGAGCATGATTTGGGAAGTTCTCTCTGGGCCGACATCATCAGTTCTAGCAGTGTGCCCCAGACTCCTACATCAGTGGGAGTAAGGAGGAGCATCATCAAAGTAAAGAGAGAGCTGTGGCCTTTCCATAATATACATCTGGGATCGCAAGGAAAATATCACAGAGAATCAAGTCCTCCCGTTAAGTACCTTTTAGGTTAGTTCTAGTCATGCTGAGCAACCCAGTTTCTCATTACAAAAGCAAGACTAATTTCTTAGAAGACTTCTTGCCAAATGTCAGTGCCAGACACATAACACTGGGAGGCAGGGGGACTAGCCTAAGAAACTGGAAGCATGGAGACTGAGTGGCTCACTGAAGGATACAGATCAAATAGTGTTTAAAAAAAAAAAAAAAAACTCTGTGGGCCAAATAAAGCATGTCTATGACTGACCAGACTGATTCGTCTTTTACAAGTTCACTTCAATGCCTGTGGCACTGCCTATCTTTGGAAATCTTTTAAAATAATAAAAGTCACCATTTTCAAAAATGAAAGACAAAGATATAGAACTACACAGGTGGAATATTATGAGAAAATGTGAGAAGTGTAAAAATCTTCTCAGAGGTTGTAGAGAAAGCTGAATATGGTGATGCATACCTGTGATCCCAGCACTTGGGAGACTAAGGCAGAAGGACCCTTGAAACTTGAGACCAGCTGAGCTGCAAAGTGAGCTCAAGGCCAGCATGAACTGCATAATGAGACCCTGTCTCAAAGAAGAGAGGGAGGAGGAAGAAAAGAAGAAGAGAAAGAGGAGACAGACAGACAGACAGAGAGACAGAGAGAGAGAGGAGAAAGAGAAAGAAAGAAAGAAAGAGAGAGAGAGAGAGAAAGAAAGAAAGAAAGAAAGAAAGAAAGAAAGAAAGAAAGAAAGAAAGAAAGAAAGAAAGGAAGGAAGGAAGGAAGGAAGGAAGGAAGGAAGGAAGAAAGAAAGAAAGAAAGAAAGAAAGAAAGAAAGAAAGAAAGAAAGAAAGAAAGAAAGAAAGAAAGAAAGAAAGAAAGAGAAGAAGTTGTAGTGAAAATAATAGTTCACTATGTCTTTCCTGGAAGTATTACCCTATTACCTTAGGCCAGAAGAAAGGAATGGGATAGCAGAGACAAAGTGCTGTAATCGAGACCAGGTGGAGGTGAGATGCTCTGCAAGGCCTGAGCTTCTCCTAGGAGAGGAGGCAGGCAGGTGGCAGAGGGCCGCTGCCCCAGCTCACCCACCCCCTGTGGAGTACACTGACTTCCTTTACCTTCCCTGCTGTTCAGCATGCAGGAGCTACAGGATGAGAACCCTGCAGCATCTGCAGAGAAAGAAGAGCTCCATCTCAGGGGCTGTGTCCCTTTAGAATTTTACTGTCTGTGTGAGAATTCCCCTTTTCTCTTTCAATAAAAAATGTGGATTCTTTTAAACACAAGAGTAAAATTGGAACTGGGTTATAAGATAAGAAATGTCCAGTGGGAAAGGCAATTCACACAGTGCATCCTTAAAGCATATATTTTGATGACCCCTTGACATAGCTAAATATTTGTGGATTTATTAAAGCTACACGTACATTGGCCCCATTACTCTTCAGGGGCTCACACTGAGCTCACCTAGGAGCTAACTAGGTCTCAACCCTTACAGTAGGAGTCCAGGGGTCCTAGAAGTAGCAGTTACATCCATTAGCAAAAGCTGCCTTCTTACATCGCACATCCACAACTACTCCTATGACCTGCCTATTGTTGGACTCTCAGATACAGAGATAAGAAAAACATTTGAAAAAAAGATTCAAGAAGGAGCATAGGGAGGACGAGAACACGAGAACTGAGCAATGCCTTGGTAAGCTCAGGCTTCCCTAGCAAAATGGCAGGGGGGGAGTGTGCATTGATTTTTCACAGTTCTTGGGGCTGGAAATCCGAGATCAGGGTGTCCACATAGCATTCTGGGGAGGATTTTTATCCACCTCCGGATTGTAGACTTTCTTCTCAGTTCTCACATGCTGGAAATAGATCTGTCCCCTTCCTACAGATTCAATCTTCATGACCTGATTACTAACTAAAAGCCCTAACTCCTAATAGGCTCCCATTGGGATTAAAGTTTCAGCATGAGAGTTCTGCAGAAGTACAAACATAAGCCATTGCAAAGAACAAAAAGTGACAAGATATGATTGTGCCTTGAATCAAAAGGATAATATAAAACTAAAATGTATGAGACTGTTAAAATAACAAGTAATTAAGAGCCTCGACCTTACTAGATCATACTCCTCCCTGCTCCTCCCTTTTCTCTCCTTTACCACAAATGTCAAAAGAAAATACCGCTTTCATGAATTGAAGTCAACTGCTAATCATCTCTGTTCTTGAACTGGGGGTGTCATGGATTTAACATTGCTAGCTTCCTGGTTTTTTAATTTGAGAAGGTTTTTTTGGCTGGCTCAGGCTGCCTTAAGGGTGGGTAGGGCAAAACATGTGGAGCTGGGAATCGAACCCTGGTCCCCTGCCCCTGATGGTGTTTGCCCAAGCAGGGGCTTAAACAACTGAGCTAAGTCACAGGCCTCTCCTGGAATTTATAAGAAATAATTGCTCACTAGAGAAGAATAATATCAATTTGGGCTTCATGATCTTACATTTGTTGCAAACAATGTTCAGCATTCAATGGAAAATACTGAAAACTACCAGAAAATCCAACAATGAGAGTTGGAAGGAGAGATGTATGGATGTGCTAGATGCCGGAGTCCACCTGGGCTTAGGCTAGGCTCAGCTTGTTTCAGAAGGCAGATGACAAGTTCAAAAGCTCCAGTAGAGAGCTGGACCTCTAAAACAGAACAACATGAACATTCTACGCAATAACCAATAAATAAGCACTCAGTGCGTGAGCCAACAGTAGCTGAAAAGAACAGCGATGGAGAGAATAGGTCAGGAAAAAAATTCCGGAAAGAAGCATAGAATGAAAACCCACAGATAGGGCCGGCAAGATAGCTCAGCAGCCTAAGTGCCTGCTTAGACAACACCGGGATCAGGGTTCGATCCTGGCACCGCAGTCTGCACCACACCTTCCCCAGGCTCACAGAGCTGCCCACCAAGACTGGGCTTAGGGCTGCCTGCCTGTAATCTCAGTGCTGGGGAGGCTGGAACAGTAAGATCACTAAGAGTCCAAACTTGCATAACATACATTTACAAAAAGAGACTTCCTGCAAGTGTCAGGGTGAGTGGATGGGGCTGACGAGCCTGTGGGTGGTAGATGGCACTGTTGGTTTCTGGGTGCTGTTAGGAGAGGTAGGCTTGATCAGTTGGACCACACTTAGTGTGGGATGATCTTAGGCAACTGTCTGATGACGCATGGCCTTCCCTTGATGTCGGCCCTCGAAAAGACCATGCGCCTCAGCTGCCTGCCCTCTCTCCCTCCTCTCCCCTGCAGCAAGGAAGTCAGAGTGGAGCCAAGCTACGAATGGGTCCTGGAAGAAAGCAGGATTTTCCCCCTGTTCCTTGGAGCCAATATTTCGAGTCCATGAAAGATGTGGAAGTAGAAAAAAAGATACATTTCAAGTTTGTAAGAGCTGTGTGGAGGGTCCAGTCCTGCTCCTCTTGCATGGAGGAGGCCACTCTGCCTTTCCTGGGCCATGTTCGCAGTAGCAGCAATCATTAGAAGAGCTCCCTGTAGGATTGTGGCCGTAGACCTATGAGGTCATGGTGAAACAAAAGTCAAGAATTATGAAGATTTGTCTGCAGAAACAATGGCAAAAGATATCGGTAATGTGACGGAAGCCCCGAGTGGAGGTCCCCCTCCTCGCACTACGCAGATTGGACATACCGTGGGTGGTGCTACCGCAGGGCATGCAGCAGCGCCTGACCTGCTGCCAAGCCTCCTGGGTCTGTGCGTGACTGATGTTGTGGAAGATACAGCGATGGATGCACTCCATAGCATGCAGAAGTTCTTACGTCATCGTCCTAAATCCTCCAAGTCTCTAGAGAGTGCTACCGAATGGAGTGTGAAGAGGGGCCAGATTTGAAACTGGGAGTCGGCTCATCTCTCAGCGGTTGGTCAAGTCCATGGGAAGGAATGACACGTCCAGAAGGTTCAAAATCTATAGTGGAAGAAATTAGAGAGGAGGAAGAAGAAGACAAAGAATTAAGCGAGTCTGTAAACAAAAGGTAAAAGGAAGATGACATGGAGACCAAGAAAGACCATCTGTCTGTCTGGAGAATTGAACTGGCAAAAACAAAAATATTGGGATGGCTGGTTCCGAGGCATATCCAGTCTCCTTCTTAGTTGCCCTATTCCTAAATTGCTGCTCTTGGCTGATGTTGACAGGTTAGATAAAGATCTAACCACTGGCCAGATGCAAGGGAAATTTCAGCCTCAGGTCCTGCCTCCGTGCGGCCGTGCAGCTCATCAGGATGCCCCTGACAAGGTAGCTGCAGCTGTTGCCACTTTTCTGATCCAGCACAGGTTTGCACCGCTCGTCGTGTGTGTTTATTGGTTGTTAGTGACCATCCACCCTGTCCTCAACAGTGAGCTTTATTGTAATGCATCGCACAGAGGCCACTGTGATACCACTGTTTCTCCTCACCATCCTGCCCAGCCACGTGACACCAGCTCCCCATAGATGGACATCCCTGCATGTAGAAGCCCTGTTGTGTATTCCTACCCAGAGCATTTTCCAGACCCCTTGTCCAGCATTGGCCTTCCCTGTCTAGAGTCCTCAGCTTTTACCCTTGACCTGGGAAAGGATAGTGCCTGCCTGTCCTCCTTCCCTTGCTTCAGATGAAGCCTCCAGAGTTACGACCCTGGGCTTTGTTCAACGGCGTCTGGCAATGCACTTGGGTCCAAATGTTTGCCCAGGCTCAGCAACTTTCATTCCTTGATACTCTTCTGGGTGTGGTCCTGCCCTACCTAATGGGATGGACAACGCACAGGGTGATCTTTATTTCTCCTTTTCAAATAACATACCAGCCAGGACACCTTTTTATCCTAGTTTTACTCTTAATAGGTTCAGAAGACCCAGGTATAAGAAGGGGTGGTGGATAACAAGGAATCAGCCTGAAAATCAGGTCCAGGCAGTCCAAACACATGGTCTCCCATTTGAGTGAGCCCGCTGTCCCCCTCGCACATGTCTGAGCACCTGCCCTGGGCTGAGGCCAGGCGGTTCCAGGGGCTTCTTGTGCACTCATCCGCCTAAGAGCAACCCAGGCTAAACACAGCCCATGCACAGAGCCTCAGGCCAAACCTCGAGGGATTGTTTTCAATAACAATCATTTTCATAGTTGGTGCCTGGAGCTGTACAGAGTGCCCACTTGCCTTCTCTAGCTTCTCTTTGCTCTTCATGGCTTCCATGTTACTCTGCATTGTGACTTTGTGATACAGGAAGAAAAAACTGATCTGGGATGATGACCTCTAATAGGGAACCTCCAAATGATATAGTGAAACCCAGTCTCCCAACCTGAAAATTACCTGGGACGAGTTCGTGTTCTCTAAAACCCAAGAATGAATTTTAGGAACAAATAGAGGCAATGAACAGAACATATTTATTGAGGGAAAGAAAGCTCCTGTCCGAGAGAGGGACAGGAGGGTATCCCGAGTGGGTGTCCCCCAGAAGCTGTCTCATCCAGGGACTTTACAGAGCAAAACCATGTGGTGGGGCGGGTCTAAGGTGGAAACCATGGAAACTCGCTTAGATGGGCATGAGGAGGGACAAAACAATGGTCAACCAATGAGGTTACAAGCACCATTCCTCAGGTAAAATTGATTAAAGGCAATACCAAATGGAAAACGAGTCTCATAGCAAGCAGGCATGAATATGGAACAGGGTCTCTACCTGCTAGGGATTGGGTTACTGACTCACTTAGGTTCTTTTAAGGTGATTGACACCCATTTAGAATATGAGTCCCTGATGTGGATTCCTGGGGAAGCAGGTGGCCACTTTTGTTTCTTCTTTTGTCTTGAAGTCTGGCTTGCAGAAGGGGTGTCTGCCTCTTGTAAAGCTGTAAAGTCACCTTGTCTTCTATCTTGTCTCCTTGAGGGCCTGGCCCTGTATGACTGCCTGTAATATTTCTATCTAGTTTAGCTGCCTACAACGCTTGCACCCCAGTCTTTGTTCTCGCCTAGCTGCCCATCCCCACACTGAGGTCTCCCCCTGTTGCCGAGGCATGCATGTGCAGCGGCAGGGAGGGGAAGTCTCCTCAAGCCTATCTTTTCTATGACTGTCTTAGGCAGCTCCCTCCCCCTTTCACCTAACTGCTTCCTTTCTCTGTCCTGCCGCATGGTCCCGAGTCTGCGAGTCTGCGATCTCCTTTGTTTCTTTGTTATTTATGATCTTGTTTGAAAAACATAAATATTTCTCAACCTTTGAAAAAAAAAAAGCACGCAAAGAAAACAAAGTGAAAAGAATGCAAAGAAGAAATTGCCAACTCCGAATTCTTACCTTATCAAAATGAAGATATTTTCAAATGAATTAGTCATCAGAAATGTATTAATTATTGTAACAGTCCTACTAACCTGTTTTGAAACTGTTTCATTTCTATTTTGTCTTTTTTCTCATAAAAATGAATAAAAAATGAATTAAATATTAATAATAATAACCAGAGAATTTATCAACTGTAGGTCCCACCAACGGAACTTCTAAAGAGTATTCCCTGCACTGAAGGACGATAATCTCAGAAAGAATGGAAATCACAATCACCTCAGTACAGCTCAGTGGACAAATGCACATGGTGTTCGTAGAGCTCAGTGCACCGAAGTATACAACACAAGGGCACATAAAGTGGAATAGGGTTTCTGAAGCTGAAGTGCTCTCCAGCAGTACTTCTTAAATTTTAATGTGAATGTGAATCACCTGAACATCTTGTTTAAATGCAAATTTTGGTTCTGTAGGTTTGACAGCCTAAGATCCTGCCTTTCTAATGAACTCCCAGCTAGTGCTAGTGGTACTATTCTTTAGGCCACACTTTCAGTAGCAAAAATCTACACACTTTGTATTGATAGAAAAAAAAAAAAAAAGTGAAAGTAGCAAATAGTACTTAACATGGATGAGGCAGGATGCGAGCTGCAATCTGGAGGAAAATCAGGGAAAGAAAACAAAGAAATACATTGCTGTGACTCCCAGCATGGAAAATGGAACAATAAAAACAATTAACTCAAAAGGAAGAAAATGGAGAATATATACAGATGTATGTGTATAATAGCTGACAAATGAAAATTGTAATTGTTGATTTAAATTCAATATATTAGAAACTACATCAAAGGGCCAGCCAGATAGCTCAGTGGATGAAAGCACCTGCTTAGGCAGGCACAGGAACCAGGGTTCAATCCCCAACATGCCATGCGTGCCCTGCCCCCAGGGTACATTGAGACGAGGATTGAGACACACTTGTAATCTCAGTGCTTGGGAGGCTGGAAACAAGAGGATAACTATGGTCTGGTCTGTGTAGTGAGACACTATAATTCCTGTACTAAATACATTTTAAAAAATAAATAAAAATAAGAAGAAATTACATCAAATGTGAAGGAATTAAATGTTTCAACTGAGGAACAAAGGAGTCAGGCTATAAATATTTTTAAACATGTTACAAGAGATACATAAAATAATCAGTGCAATTAACTAAGTTAATTAACTAAAAGATAAAAATCAAGATTACTTGACTAAAGACCAAAATGATGGTTATAAAATTAAACAAATATTTACTATTTTTTTAAAAAAGCATTTAGATAACCCCAGAAGAGAAACAGTCTATTCACCGGGAAGAACGCATGACATGCTATCAAGAATAAAATGTTAAAACCCATACTATCTTTTCTTCCAATATAGTTTTCAAGGTCCTAGCCAGAACACTGGGGCAATAATATACAAATAGTATTAGAATTAGAAATTTTAAAAATTAAATTCCTGGTTCTTTATGTTGAAAAATCAATATAGTAAATTACTGGAAATAGTAAATAAAAGTACCTCATGCACAGAGAAGCAAAACCAAGTCACATGGTTGGGAGAACATTCTGCTCCCCTGGGGACTCCAGGGGCACAGAGCAGGAGCTCTCAGGTGCAGCCCGAGCCCTTGGTATGAGCTGTCACCTGGGTCACACCAGGGTGATTCACTGAGTGCTTTCTGTATTTGCACCGTCATCCAGAATTCTGCAGAATCAAACAAGAGAGAGAAGGAAAGAAAGAAAACTGCAACTGTTTGACACAAAAATATCAGAAACCAAGAGGAAATTTAAGTCATGAAGTAAAATTTGAGCAATCAATCATCAAGCAAGGAACCAGGAGAGTAGAAAACCCACACCTGTGGCTGATGAACTTGAAGATGAAAGCAGCCACTGCACTGAAGGCCCAGAGCATCCCCAGGAAAGGACCAATTACAGGATCCAGAAAGAAATGTCAACAGAGAACGGAACTGTTGTCTTGTTTCAAGTTTACAGAACTTAGAGAGAGGAGAATTATCCAGCTAAAGCCCTGTGTGCTGGCTGACTCCACAGATGTTTCCTTTGGCCCACACGCTATTTAAAAACATAACTGACCCAACTCCTCACAGGGAACGAGCTCCAGATTCTCTCCCAGAGGACAACCAGCCTCCTACTTGGCAGCACTTCTCCTACAGCCAGCATCACTCATTACTTTATCTGTGTTGTCTCAGTGTCGAAAGAAGCTATCAACCCAGGTCTCTCTGGGTTCAAAGTCCTTTCTCTTTCCTAAACTTCACTTTGCTTCCAAAAAGAGATTATGAGTGTTGGGGCCCAAAAACCATAGAACTAACTGGGAGTTTCTTGTTAAGTCCTTTCCTGTAAATCCTTTCAATTTCCCTCAGTATTTTTCTCCAACAGGAAGGACATTTGTATGTCTTTACCTTTGGTAACTTCCTCCTTCCATTATTTCTAAAGGCTGCTAATTATTATGCCTGGAACCTATATGTCCATCCTAAAGTCCCACAAGCTCATTTGTGGGGTTCTTTAGAGTTGATTGATGTGATGTTGGGGTTAAGGGTGTAGTCTACTAACCGGTTTAGCACAATTTTGGGTTTGGATACTGTCGTGGAAAGTCCACCCTGGTGTGGGTGGCACCAACCAGTAGGTTTATGTCCTGAATGGAATGTAAGAGGAAGAGAAGGAAGGTAGGTTTGCAGTTTGCAGCTGCCAGCTTCTACCTGCTGTGACAAGGACTATCCCTGTTCTGTGGTGCCCCTTTGCCACGCCATCCTGTCTCGAAAACAGCTGACTCTGGACTGGAACCTCTGCAAATCTGTGAGCCAAAATAAACATTTTCTTCTTCATGGGTACTAGGTGTATTGTCTCAGGGACAAGAAAAGTAACACCAGTGAGCTTATGTAATAGAACTGCCTTGAAGCCAGGTGCCCTCTCCAGGAACCACTGGAGGTATGAGTCCCTGTGATTGTTTCTAGAGCACACGCTCATTTAAGATTTAAATGGCCATCACAATGAAAGAGGAATTTGTAGGAATATTTTAAGATATGTAGACAGATGCCTGAGGGGATGTGGATGGAGTTCAGGGAGGCAGTTTCTGCAACCTGACTGAAAAATGTACTCCAAATTGTTAATTTGCATAACTTAGAAACTTGCCAATACAAGGTGGACACTTTCATTTTGTAGTCAAAAATCAATATGCATAACTTAGGATTGATTGAGTTTATTCTGCTTAATGCAAGTGGAAAGCTTACACCCCTGGCCCTGCTGCCCAAGGCCCCAGGGCAGACAGCTTCCTGCTAATGAATGGTCAGGCACTGATTCAAAGAAAGAGAAACTTTCAGCCTCTACCAAAACACAACAGAGTCAGTTCCAAGAACAAGCAATTGAGGTCTAAGTCCAACAACTCCAAGCAAAGGCCACACAGAGAACCATCACCCACCCTAACACACCACGTCTCAGTCTTTGGGTTACTATTTTGCAGTGCTTCTAAATCTACTTCTTCCTTTCTTCCTTTCACCTACAGAAGACCCATAGCATCTTTCGTACCCACAGTTGTAGGGGCAAAGGAAGCTATCAGAGTAACAGATACATATGTGATTAATATGCTCACTTATAGTAAATAAATTAAAAATGATAACACTTTTTTAAAAAAATTTACTAACTCCACATCCTACTGCATTTCTCAAGTGCTGTTGCATTGATTTTTAAATAATGGCACTGATAACAATGAAGCTTTATCAATTTATTGATTAATGTGGAAGTTAAGTGTCTAGCTTTTCGTTTTGACTAACCTGAGGTAAGTAATACAGTTGCTCAGTGTTCCAGTTCATCCACTGGGAAAGAAGGCAGGTTGTTTATCCTCCATACCCCTTGCAGAAAAGATTTTTGTTGACCAAAGCCTTTAACTATGGAGCAAAATAACCCATTTATCAAAGGATATTGATGCTATAGCACGGGTAGCTGTGAATGCTACAGGAAGCCAGGCTGTGAGAACCATCTATGATGCTTGCCTGTGACAGATTTCTCCCACTGCTTGCCAAGGTCGATTCCCTCACACTGGCCAACTAAGTCTTTTCCCTCTCCTACAATTCCTGGAGCTATAAGGTCAATCCCAAGAGGCTTTTCTAAGAGGAAAAGTGCCTCCTTGATAATCATTTGAAAATGCCCGCAAAATTTTCTTCTCTGAAAAAAATCAATGTGCCGTGTTTTCAATATATACTGAGAGCTCACACTAAAGTGAATTAAAATAAAGCTGCTTTCTTCTTTTCTTACCCAAACTGAATTCAGATTCCATACCTTAACTCTACCCAAGATTTAAGATTCTTAAATAATATTGGAAAAAGAAAGAAAGAAAAAGAAAATGTTAATTACGAATGTTTGATTCCAGGGCATCTTTCTTTAACTCAGACTTGATTTCTCAGAAAGACTTGCTCTGGTATCCAGGACACACCATAGCAGGGGCTCAGCAAATAATACTTAGTGAGATAGCTGAATTCTGACTCTGCCAGGTCCAGTGGTAAGGCAGCTTAGGCCTGGCAGCAAGAGAAAAGGGACGGTGTTTATTAAACAGAGCTGTAGACACCTAGGCCTGCCTATATGGTGGTATTTAAAAGTCCAGAGGTAAAAAGCTCTGTGAACTCTTTCGTGATCAGAGGGAAGAACCAACTAGACACCTCCAAAGTGGTGACAAAACAGTGACACTGCATGTTGAGCACTCTTCTCTCTGCCACTTGCATTTTCTATTTTACACCTGCATAGACACTTGTTTAATCTGTTTAGGTTGCTATAACAAAACCCTGTACCCAACAGAAAAAAAAAAAAATGTGTTCCTTACAGTTCCGGAAACCATAAATTCTAAGATCAGAGTGGCAGAATAATTTATTTCTGGAGAGGACTTGCTGCAGGGTTGCAGACTGCCAACTTTTTCTGTTTTCATGTGGAAGAATGGACCATCTAACTTTCCAGAGGATCTTTCACAAGAAAATTACTCTACTTCATGAAGGCAGGGCCCTCATCCCCTACCAGCCTCAAAATGCTCCACCTTGAGAAATCCCCGTGAGAGATAAGATTGCACCGTGAACTTAGGCAAACACAAGGATTAGGAACACAGATGCATTTGCACACCAAAAGCAACCAACATCTTGAAGGGACAACCCACAGAATGTAAAAAAGTTTTCACCAGCTGTTTCTCAGACAGCGGACTAGTATCTAGAACATACAAATAACTTAAAAACATCAAACCCTCCAAATGTAAAGATCCAATCCAAAAATGGGCATCTGAAATGAAGAGACACTTCTCAGGGGAAGAAGTATAAATATATGAAAAGATGTTTAATGTCTCCAGGCATTTGAGAGATGCAAATCAAGGCAACGGCAAAAGTCCATCTCTCTCCAGAAAGAATAGCACCCAATAACAACCAATAATAAATGCTGGTGGCAATGTCTGGAAAAAAGAGCCTTCTCTACTATTGCTGAGAGTGGACACTGGTGCATTCACTGGGAAAATCACCGTGGAGATTGTTCAGAAAACTAAAGCCAGAGGTTTCATTTGACCCAGCTACTCCTCTTTTTTGTATCTTCCCAAAAGAATTAAGAGCATCACACCACAGTGACATGCACACACACATATTTAGAGTGACCCAGTTTGTAATAGGCAAATTTTGGGAGCAACTCACAGGCTCACCAACCAATGAATACATAAAGAAGATGTGAGGTTGCTAGACAGTGGAATGCTACTCTGCCATAATGAAAGATAAGCCGGAGGCATTTCCAGCTAAGTGGCTGCACCTTGAGACCAGATCCACACCGTAAATAAAGTGAGCACACATTTAAACTCTGCATTGTTTCTGTGGCATAAGAAACCAGAAGTATAAAAAAGGACCAAAATGTAGAATAGATATAGGAAACTGGGAAGGAAGTGCTCAAAGGAGGGGAGCAGTGCAGGGGGAGGGGAAAGGAAAGAAGGGACAAGGGAAAAAAGGGAATAAAAGGGGGAAAAATTGATGCAAAGCTTTTGTAAATAAGTAAGGGAAGAGAGCTTGAAGGGAGGGGAGGGGAATGGGAGTGAAAGAAGACTCAGGGTTTATCACATACAGATAGAGCCAAGGCCATAGCTCAGCGTCACTGTGTCTCCTTGGCAAGCTCAAGGTCCTGAGTTTGGGGCCCGGCCGGATGGCTCAGTGTTCTAAAGCCCCTGCTCGGGAAAGCATGGGCAGCTTCAGGGACCGCAGTTCGATCCAGGCACCACATGCTGTGCCAGCCCTGCCCTCGGGGTGGGCTGAACGGGCCATAAAAATGAGTGAATAAACAAACAAAGGTTCTGAAACAAGAAAAAAATAAATAAGATAAAAATAAAAAAGGTCCTGAGTTTGATGCCCACTACCAAAAAATCAGTCAATCAATCAATAAAAGTACAGATACTAATTCACTATGCTGAATGGTATTATGTCTATCTAAAACATACCAATAAAATATAAACACACACGACAAAATGTAACCATACTCCTTCTTAGTCCCATTTTGCCAAAAAAAAAAAAAAAAAAACCCTGTAAACTATCTCTTGCTGCACACAAGTGAGCCTCCAAATTTAATGGCTTAAAAGAACTAATTATTATCTCACCCAGTTTCTGAGGGTCTGAAATCTAGGAGCGGCTCATCTAGGCAGGCCAAGCCTAGGGTGGCCTGAGATTGCTATCAAGAGGCTGAGAGTAGTTACCGTTACACTAAAGTCTGGGGCTGGAGGTTTCACTTCCTGCCTCACTCCTGTGGCTTTTTAGAAGGAGACCTCAGATCTCTGTCGCAGGTATCTCTCCAAAGAGCCGTTCGTGGCACAGCTGCCGGCATCTCCCAGAATTCATGGCCTGAAAGTCAGAGAGCCACAAAGCTGAAAGGCTTGGTTGCTAGAACCCCATCTCTAAAGTGACAAGTCATTCTTTCTGCCTATGGGAGGTGCTAAGCATCAATATCTGAAGGTGGCAGTCACTAGGAGTGATGGAAGGGGTGGCACAAAATCAGTACAGAGAGAGATGCTAACTTCCTAGAGAGAGTCAGTCCTAAACAAGCCAAGGTTTAAACCCAGAAAAGTTAGCTGCCCAGATGTAGTGCCTTCCTCTGCTCCCTGAAAACTCACTGTGGTGGCTGTAACCTATGAGCTCCCCTCCATCTTCCCCCGGCAGGCCAAGGAGTCTCAAGGACCCTGCAGAACTCTAGTATGGGACCCTCTCTGTTCATTTGTTTTCCTTCTGCCCCTGCCAAGGTAGCAGTAGGAAGCTCTCACCACATTCAGATCTTTCTCTACATACAATAACACTGAGGACCGAACTGATAGCTCAGTGGACTAAAGAGCCTGTGTAGGCAGAGTTCAATAACCAGGGTTCAACTCTTGGTGAGCCATGCCAGCCACACCTGTCAGGCACACTCAGACAATCAAGACTGAGAGTGGTGGTGTGAGCCTATAATCCCAGCGCTCTGGAAGGAGAATCACTACAAGTGAGACCCTGTACCCTGTAGGCCCTCCTTAACTAAAACAAAAAAGAACTTGTGATGGTGAATAAGACAAAACTCAAGTTAACTGCATTAACTTGGCAGATTCAATCATAAAGCAGAACGCAGTTTTGTTTTTTAGCTCTTTTGCAATTGTCCTTCCTTAAGAACAAATCCATAAGCTCACTTCAGTTTTTTACTGGAAAGAAGTAAGCTTAGCTAAACAAAGGAAAGAAGCAAGTTTTTAGTGACGTTTTTAAAAATTAGCGACCATATTTCTTTAACAGACATTCATTTCCTGAATTAGACGCTGAGGAACTTAGGCTATCATTTCATTTACTCCTGCTATCTGTGGATTATAGAGCGGATTGTGCTGTGTGTAATGTTTTGAAAGGACTCTTCAGAGGAAGAAGTAAATGAATTTTTTCACCTATTCTTAATATTCCCACTGCTGAATGCAGACAGCAACAGGAAAATTCAAAGCTATTATTTTTAATGTCAAATGCCTTACCAGTCCAATAAGAAGGGAGAAAATATTAACTTTTTATAAAACAAGAACCAGATAGCACATATCTTCAAGAAACACATCTTAATCAAGTTGAACATAGGAAATTAAAAAGAGAGTGGGTGAGTGAAGGTATCCATCCTCACTTAATTAAAAAGAAAAAGCACTGGCAATTCTACTAAACAAGGGAAAATGTCTTTTCTACCCTTGATTCCTTTCAGAGGAACAGCATGGATTAATTTTAGTTCAGAAGGTTTCGGAAAGAGCACCTGTGAAATTGCTGTATTCACAGTCTTCTCGTGAAAAGGAAATATTCCCTCTTCTGGGCCAAACTATCTTACTTTGGGAAATAATGCCAGCGAGCAAAGGCAAGGTGGGTTTCAAGCCCACCTCTCCCATCTTGACCAAGGGGAGTGTGCCTTCCTGTTGAGTTTACAAAGTGATTGCAAATATTAGATGAGGAAACTCATTTAATACCTAGTGAAAGGCCAATGAAAAATTCCACACAAAGATAAAATAGAGAAAGCAGTAACATGTCTACTAAAGGCGTGTACATAAAACACTGCAAAACAGGGCCTACAGCGAAGTCAGCCAAACCCCATCCACGAGAGTGCATGATAACAATTATTCATGGAGAGCTTCCTACCAGCAAGGCATCATGTGTAATATGTACTATTTAATCCTCACAACAGCCCTGTGTGCCAGGCTCAGCCCCATGTTACAGAGGAGCTGACAGATTCCCAGAAGCTGAACACTTTGCCCATGGTCATGCGTCAAGTGTCTGGGATTGGAACACAGCTGAATTTGATCCTGGCCATGAACTTATGCTGCACACACGCTTCTGTACTTGTTCAGGGCCTTGGTTCTCTGGATGGAAACATTATGTGCCCATCTTCAGGGCATCGAAAGTGCCACACTGTGATAACACTTGGACAAGCACGCACAAGACACACAAGATTGTACATTCTGCAAGTCAGAAATGCTGATCAACACTAAATCAGTTTGACTACATCGATTACAGAGCTGATCCAGGTTTGAAAGTAAAAGGAAGCAAACATTTATTTTTTACTTTTGCATTTGTGCTTCCAGACAGAAGAATACAAATAAGGTTGTCAGTGGTTTGACCTGCAAAGTGGACATGGGAAAACTACAGATTCCAAAAAGAGAAATGAAGGCTCCAAACAGAGGAGGAGGCAATGTGGAAAACAATTTAGATCTTCTTTACCTTTAAAGGAAAAAAAAAAAAAGTTTGTAGCTGGGTGTGGTGGCACATGCCTATAAACTCAGCACTCAGAGAGGCTGAGGTAGGAGGATCCCTGTGAGTTTGAGATCTGCCTGGTCTATAAAGTGAGTTCAAGGCCAGCACATGGGGAGGTCCTGTCTCAAAAAAAAAAAAAAAGGTTCTTAAGAATAGGGAATTTGGAGGCTTTCTCCTGAAGAGTGTTCCACTTGCCTGCTCTAATTTAAGTTCATCATTCTCAAACCAATAACACTTTTTATTGGCATATGCTGTATACATTCACGCCTGACAAAGAGAAGACCCCCCATCCCTGTCATACAGAAGCTTGTGGTGTAGCTGGGTAGAGACAAAATATCTGTTATAGCAGATACTTGGCCATGTAAGGCCATGATACGGAGGCTGTAAATTACCATTGGGAAAACCAAGGAACTATGAACTAATATGAATTTATTTAAGCCACAAATTATTAACAGATGTTTACAGTCGGGGTTTACAAGGAAAAAGATTAAATATAGGACGTGTAATTGGTAGGGTTATTTTATAATATTATCCCAAAGAGCCAAATGCCAAAGTACAAACGATCTGTCCGCGTACGAGAGACCCAAGGCCTTCCGCAGAGGGCCTGGATTCTGTGGCCTTGTCCTGCAGGAGTCCCGTGGGAGGCCTAGAGACTACGACAGTGTTTATACCAACATTCTCCACTAGGAAGGCCCAAGGTCCGCGTGGAAGCTAGAAAGTCCGCACAAGTGGGGTGAAGGATTTGTGCCGGCAGGCTGAGGGATCTGCGCTGGAGCTAGGCAGCACCATTCAGGGTAAGGGCAGGAGCTCCTCCAAAGATAACCGCAGCCATCCTCAGCCACAGCGAGGATGCCAGCTCCTCTGACCGTGAAAACAGCTGAGTTCCGGAAAGCCAGCATGACAAGCTCCTCCAAGAGAACCAGCAGCCCACCATCTTCCTTCCCTCCGTCCCTCCTTCTATGTTGTTGGCAGAGATCCCCAAGAGGCCCCTCCCCACCCAGAACCAGGCTGGTTCAGTTCAACTGGGTGGTACAGACTGAGCATTAGTGAATCCATCACGCCCACTCCTGTACAGGAACTGGGGCCTAACTCAGAGCAGAAGTGAAAGCTCCTTACTTAGGTGCTTGTGGCAGTGCTTGGGCTCCCTCGAGGACCTGCATGCACCACAGGAGGGCCGGTGCCGGCAGAACCTCTGAACTCCCCTTCCAACACTTAGCCTGGTGCATGGTGCAGCCTTCTGGTGTTTTTCTTTCTTCTCTTTCTGCTGAGACTCTGCTGTGCCGTTCCATATCTTGTCACCCTCTGTTCAACCTTTGACTACAACTCTTCCTCTGTCCCCCAACCTGGATGGTAACAGCTTCCTGTTGTCACTAATCTTGGAGTTGCCCCATCCTTCCCTACTGATTTCCCAACCTCTTCTGTCATCCGTGCAATTAGACCCCTGAATTAAAAATGCACTGGCTTAAATTCATAGAACGCTTGTGTTTTGCTAATTGGAGTCTACCTTAGGCCATAATAGGAGACCCTATCTCAGAAGTTGTATCGGTCAGGGTTTTACTAGAGGAACAGAATAGATATAATATAAGGAATGGATATTAACACCAAATATACAATCTATAAGAAATTGTAAGATTGGCTTACAATAGCCACAGAGTCAGATGAGGAAGCGCGCACAGGGCGTCTGCACACTCCGGACTGAAGGATTCAATCCCGAGGCTTGGACTCACTGCAGCACT
>PVJA010012345.1:0-27500 GCA_004027025.1 Myocastor coypus
CTTTATTTGCTTATTCACTCATTTTTATGGCTGGCTCAGCCCGCGCCCTGACGGCAGGGGTGGCGCAGCATGTGGTGCCGGGGATTGAACCGCGGTCCCTGAAGCCGCCCAAGCTTTCCCAAGCAGGCACTTTAGACCACTGAGCCATCCCGCTGGGCCCCTGATCCCTGGTTCTGAAAAAAAAAACACAATACATGATTTGATCCCCGGGGCCTGTGTGCTGGTCCCGCCCCCAGGGTGTGCTGTAATCCCAGCTCTTGGGAGGCTGTAAACAGGCAGATCACTACGATCCTGATCTAGTAGTTAGACCCTTCCCTAAAATACAAACAAACAAACAAAAACACCGTACAAGAAAGCTACAAACTCAGAAGCTAAGATAAGGGGCTGGGAGTGTAGCTGAGTGGTACAGTATGTGTGAGCCTGATTCAACCCTCAGCACACATGTGCACACACACACACACACACACACACACACAAGATAAAACTTGAAGCCCAACCTACATGTAAAAGGCCAGGCTGGGTTAGCCTTGTAGTTGCTGTGTAACACTGGGCCACTGGCCCATTTTTCCACTTACAAATGGAAAAGACCGATAGATCTGCCCCCACGCATGGGCTGGTGAGTCAGCACCACGTAGGAATCCCAAAACTAATGACGACGAACTGCACTGTCTTCCATTTCCTCTTCTTGGGTTAACCAGCAACTTCATTTTTTGATTCCCACTCACGCCAACCCTACCCTAATCAGCGCTTGTTGCGTCACTGTACAGCCCACTTAAACTCCACCCAGAGCCCAAGCTCATAAAAGCTCCGACCTCTGTCTTCAACTCGAGGGGCTCAGGGTTCTCTCTTTTGGCCAGAATAGGGTATTTGTTTTCACCGCTTCTCTTTCTTGCCAGAGGGAAAAAAACTTACAAACACTAGGTCTCTGAGGTCTCTTTCATTTTCAGGACTGTAAAGCTACACAGAAGGACTAGACTAAGGAATTCACATCCTTTCTAAGCCTTAAAGCTTATCTCAAAGTGAAGAACGATGACACTTGAAATTGTCAAAAAGCTTCTGAGATGCTCTATAAGGAGCCAACATACATCTAAGTAGAAGAAGGTTGTAGCTTTGAACTCATAAATTGTCCAAAAAAAAAAAAAAAAAAAAAAAAAAAAAAGAATCTGTTAACCAGTAAGTTGACAGGGAGAGAATGAATCATGTGTTACAGCTGAAAGTGACCTTAAATAAAGGGAAAATTTGATACTTTTTCCCAATTCTTTGGAGGACATGAGATCATTCTGGTCCCTAGTGGCCAGTTTGGCTTTTTGGAATGCTAGAGTAGAAAGCAATCATTCTGGGAGGTGGGGGGAGAA
The DNA here is from genome assembly GCA_004027025.1 of Myocastor coypus. Lineage (NCBI taxonomy): Eukaryota > Metazoa > Chordata > Mammalia > Rodentia > Myocastoridae > Myocastor > Myocastor coypus. Next base: position 1,356 of record PVJA010012345.1, read on the forward strand.
TAAGCCTAGTGACAGCCCAGAAATCAGGAGCAGGGTAGAAGACTATGGAGGCTGACCAGGACCCACGGGCATGTTCCCCACCTCGCCTCACCCATTGCTGCCTCTTTGGTCAGCTGGCCATGGTACTTGGAGCACTCAGCCACCATCTGTTGGAGCTCGGCAGTGCTGTGCTTGGAGGGCTCCCTGACAAAGGCCTCAGAGCACCTCTTTGTGAAGATGGAGGCTGGCCGGATGGTCTCAGTGCGCCCATGCTTAAAGGCTGCAGTGCTGCAGGACTCGTAGGTGGCCACTGTCTGCCCGTACTGCCGCAGGAAAGCCATCTGGAAGGCCAGCTGAGCCACTGCATCAGGGCTCAGCTTCTGCTTCTTCAAGAATTCTTTGCCTGCTCTCTGAAACTGGACACAGTCAATGGTTAGGGTTTTCATGGTGGCATCAAACTTTTCCTTAGCAGCAGTGATGCCCACCTTTAAGGTATCATTTAGCTTGAAGCTGAGTTTCTGCACGGATGCAGAAGAGTTGGTGGCGGCTGGCTGGTTCTGGGGAGTGATGGCAGGGGTCTGAGTGGTATCTTTAAACACTTCATTGAAAAACCTGAGCACTGCCACACCATCACCCCAGGCATGCTCAAAGTGGACTGCAGCAGAACCATCCTGGGCTACAATGAGATTAAAGGATTTGTCAAACCATCGGTTCATACCATCACCGTGCAGCATGTTGTGAGACAGGTGGACAAGGTCCTTAATGGGGAAGTCATCTAGGCAGAGGCAGAACACAGCAGAGTCCACCTTCCGTAGGGTCTCTTCATTGCTGCTGAGCACCAGCTTCTGCCTGAGCTCTGCCCATATGTCCCGGTTCTCAGTGGTCAGGAAGGTCAGAGGAAACTCAGGCGCAGGGCTGTTATCTGTGAGAATGTACTTCAGATGAGCCTGGATTTCTGAAGGGCTCACAATGTTCCCATCTTGATCCAGGACATCAAAGACATAGAAATGTCCTTTTCTTAGGACGAGCAGATGTCTGGCCTTGTCATCAGTAAATAGTTCATCCCGACTTGGTTTGGGTAAACGAGCTGAATTGAAAAGTCGAAAATACTGGGACATATCTAGGGGATATGCATTGACCAAGTAGGCCCCATACCAGGACAGAGAGGAAGGCACAAAGCGGATGAGCCTCTTAAAGGTATTGGTGTCACTTTTGGCAGGGTTCAAATGGAACACCTCTGGCTCCAGAAGGCCAGCTCGCAGTGTCTTGAGAAACCGGAGGGCAGAAACAACCATGTTGGTTGCCCGAGTAAGCTGGTCATTGTATTCAGATTTTGGGTCAGGATTGAATGCAATAAATGGATTGAAGTTCAAAACAATGGAGTCTCGAGCAGTTAAATACATATCAAACCAGGGCCCTATGAAAAAAAAAAAAGAGAGAGAAAAATGTCAACATAAAGAGTTAGTACAGGGGCTAGGGAGCTAGTTCAGGAGCACAAGTGCCTGCCTGGCAAGTGCCAGGTCCTGAGTTCAATCCCTGGTTCTGCAAAAACAAACAAACAAACCAAAAAAAACCCAAGAGTTAGTGCAGCCCCTAAAAATAAAATTTAAAAATTTCTACCATAGTCAGTAGGAATGGCATCAACCTCCAAAGGGTGGGATTCTGTGATTATATTTTGACTGTGCAATAATTTCTGACACATACATGGGATCATATAATATATGACTGTCTTCTGTATCTTGATTCTGTCACTGTCACTGTTTTTGAGGTTCATCATGATGTATGTAACATGTAGCATTTCTTTTTATTGTCAAATAACGTTCCATTGCATAAATATATTTTGTTTACCCATTCATCAGTTTAATAGATATCTGGGTAGTTTCTGCTTCTTAGCTATTATGAATTATTTTGCTAAAATGAACCTTCATATGCAAGTTTGGGTTCTTTTGAGGATATGGATAGCTACAAACATATATATGTGTGTGTGTGTGTGTGTGTGTGTGTGTGTATATATATATATATATATATGAATATAGTGTAGTAGATATGTAAGTGTATGTTTATATGTATGTATCAATACACATGAGTAGAATTACTAGGTTATGAGGTATCTGTTAAACTTTTTTTTCAGTACTGAGGATTGAACTCAAGATCTTCACACTGAGCTATAACCCTGACCTTTTTAAATTTTGAGACAGGATCTCACCAAATTGCTAAACCGAGCTCAAATTCACAATCTCCTGCCTCAGACTCCCAGAGTTCTGGGATTACAGGCATATGCCACTCCATACTTGGTTTTGTTAAGCTTTTTTAAGTACTTCTGGATCATTTTCCAAAGTGGCTGTATGTGAAGTTTCCAATTACCGATCCTCACCAACACTTCTTTTTTTGTTTTGTTTTTTTGCAAGAGATCTCATTATGTTGCCCAGGTTGACTGTTGACTCACCCTCCTACTGCCTCAGTCTCCCCAGTAGCTGGGAGTCCATATGTGGTCACCACACCCAGCTTGTGTATCTGTGACTGAAGCCATTCTGGTAGGTGTAAAGCAGTGTACCATTGTGTGTGATATGCATTTCTCTAATGTCTACCAACTGTTTGTTCTTCCTATTGTATTTCCTTTCTTGGTCTTTAAGGAAATAAAATACAGCAACATCGAATGCTGGGCCGGGCATGGTGACGCATGACTATAATACTAGCACTTGGGAGACTGAGGCAGGAGGATCAGTTCAAGACCAGCCTGAGCTATAAAAGCGAGCTCAAGGCCAGCTTGAACTGCATAGGGAGACCCCATCTCAAAAAGACAAAACAAACAAACAAACAAACAAAACACTGAATGCTGGAACTGAATGGTCAATTTGTACTCCATTTCTGTAGATTTTTCTTGCTTCATTTCCTTGCGGGGGCACTATACATCTTCAATTATCTCCTTAATGGCAGGTGGGTGACAGTATTCACTGTCCTTTTGAGTATTGGAAACATCTGTATGCTTTTAGAAGTACTCAGAAAACAATTAAAGATAACTATAACTGTATGGCTGTCATTCCCTGTGGATGTCTTGGCTGTAAAACTTCTAGAAGCAATTTTTTACTGTGAAATGCATCTGCAAGAGAAATCCCTGCTGGGGTGAGCAAAAATGGATAGACTCTATAAGCAAAGACCATCTTCCATTGGGGAAAATAATTTTCACAGGTAGCACCAGGAAGAGGATTAATTGGTAGAGACCACTATAAAGTGACTCTCATATAATTTTTTTAATGTATTTAGTACAAGGTCTATAGGGTCTCACTGCATAGATCGGATTCATAGTAATCCTCCTGTTTTCAGCCTTCAAAATGCTGGGATTACAGGCATGCCACCATGCCCAGTCTTAATTGCAGTCTCAGCATGCCCCAGGGGCAGAGCCAGCATAGCACCCTGGGATTGAACCCCAGTCCCTGTGTCGGCCTAAGCAGGCACTTTAGTCTGCTGAGCTATCTGGCTGGCCCTAGGATTTAATATTAACCATCTTTTCATGTTTACTTGTGAGTCTACCCAAGGCCCAGGGCAGCCAGGCTCATAGTAAGTGAGCCTCTGTGAGTTGCTGGCCCCCACTGAGGCCTGTATTGGCCTATGAAGTTCAGAAGCCTCAGAGGACAAGGTCAGGCCATAGCTGAGGATCTCTGGCTCCAACCCCAATTAACTAAAAGAAGACAGCAGCTACAAATTCCACACTCCTTAGATGAAGGTTTTTCTAGAAATAACAATACTTCTCCTAAATTATGATAATATATCACTTAGAGAAGTCCTTAGAGTGATCCCCCAATCCTACCCAGATTCCTGCATTTTCTTCAGGATTCCCCCTCTTCTGTCTGAAAATCTAGTAAGTATACGCTGGCCCAGAGTGGTTTTAATATAGAGAATGTTGGATTCTGTGAGACAAATCCTCTAAGGCCCCTGAAATCATTTTTTTGTGTCATTTACTTAAGCCTTTGCTATCCACTCATTTGGGAGATTGCAGACTGATCAGGCCCACAGTCTAAAGGATAATATTAATGTTATAATAAATCAATGTGAATTTATATGTTATTTGCTCATTAGTCCATTCATTCCACTCTATTCTATAAAAATTAAAGGTAGACCATGGCTCAAGGGATTCCGAAACAAACAGGACATGATCTTTGGTTCTTAAGAACTCTGGTGAAGCCAACAAAAAGAAAAGACATACTAATAGGTAAGACATATTTGGTGAAAGAAGACATAAATTCATGCATCTCACCCCCAGCCCATTCTTAACTAAATGACTTCTAAAAAGACATAAACCAATAAGGTCAAAAGAATGAGAAAAGAACAATTTTTAGAAGCTCACAGGTACTCAGGTAAGTGCCAATAACCAAAACAGATTTCAGAAAGCCAATCCTGACCTGGAAAAAGAGACAGACAAGAAATAACCTGATTTATACACCACCACCTCCCAAGTGTTCCTTACTTGGTAGTCTAGATGTATTTAGTTGAAAAATAGGTTATCTGGGCCAGCCGAATAGCTCAGCAGATTAAAGCAGCTGCAAGCAGGCATAGGGGTCAGGGTTTCAATCCCCAGGCCTGCTGTGCTGGCCCCACCCCCAGGGCATGCTGAGTTGGCAACTGAGACTATGTATAGTAGCGTGCTCTTGTACTTCCAGTTCTTGGGAGGCTGTAAACAGGTGGATCACTAGGAGACTGAACTATTAGTGAGACCCTGAATACCCTGTAGACCCTTCCCTAAAATACCAAAAAAAAAAAAAAAAAAAAAAAAAGAAAAATAGGTGATCATCACAAACCCATTATTCTGTTCCCCACCCTTAAAATTTATTCTCTGAATCAAGTAAAATGTAAGTCACAGCTGAGCTCTTAACCTCCGTCCTTATTGTAACTATAGTTGAACTCTTCCACCTCCCTCCCTAGGTCTACTCTGCAAACTTAACAACCTTATCTAGAATACAGCCACAAGGTGCACCACAAATACAGAGTGTAGCAAAATCACATAACCATGAAGTTCCATCTTCATCTACAGAGCTTTTAAATATCTCATTCATATCTAAGACAGGAAGAATGAAGAAGCATGGAGGGAGTGTATAAAACAAACAGGAAAAAAGTATCTTGGACTTGACAGATTATGAAGGGAGAAGAAAACTTGAAAAAATGAGAACAACTCGAGATAAATGACTTTTTTTTTTTTTAATCCTAAGAAGAAAAACTCTTGGGAGGTAACTACAGTATAAGGATTACAAGTTTGAGGCCACCTTGGCCAATATAGTGAGATACTATCTCAAAATAAAAAGGGTAGAGATGTAGGGGCCAGGCATGGTGGTGCATCCTTGTAATCACATCACCTGGGAGGCTGAGGTGGGAGGATCACTGGGAGTTTGAGACCAGCCTGGGCTACAAAAGTGAGCTCAAGGCCAGCCTGAACTGCATAGCAAAACCCTATACTTTCTGAGTTTAATCTGCAGTACAAGGAGGAAAAAAGGAGCCCTTAGAAAGAAAAAAAATTGAAAATCATGATTTACAAACTCAATAGAAAGATCAGAAGGTAAGTAAATTTCCCAGACAGCAAAAGAAAAAGAATACAACACAAAAAATCTAAGAGAAAAGATTAAAAAGAAAAATCAAAGGACCAGGATCAGAAATTCTACTTCTGAAAGAGTTCCAGAAAAGAAAAACATGAAAAATGAAAAGGAATAAAAAAAAATAAGACAGAACCTTGGGAACAAAGAGAAATACCTACAAATTTCCAGGGACAGAGAGAAGAGAAGACAGTCAAAGGATCAGGATTTAGAATCACATGAGAGGGGCCCAGCGGAATGGCTCAGTGGTTCTAAAGCGCCTGCTTGGGAAAGCTTGGGCGGCTTCAGGGACGGTGGTTCGATCCCCAGCTCCATATGCTGTGCCAGCCCTGCCCTCGGGGTGAGCTGAGCCGGCCATAAAAATGAGTGAATAAACAAACAAAGGTTCTGAAACAAGAAAAATAAATAAATAAATAAAATAAAATAAAAAATTCTTTAAAAAGAATCACATGAGATTTAACAAATACAACACTAGAAGACGAAAGACAATAGAACCTTCAGAATTCTATGGAGAAATGATTTACAATCCGGCTGAACAAATTATCACTGAAGCAAGAAGGCAGTTTTGCTTTTCACAGTGTTATGGTTTTTACCTAAAATATTTCCCCAGTCTCATCTGCTTATAGGTAGGGCTTTTGGGAGGTGCCTGGATCAAGGTGTGTGATATTCTTTACTCAATCAGCTGTAGAGGATCTGGAATGACACTCTGAGGACATGGGACTCAATCCTGCATCCTGTCCAGACACAGCCATCAGTTAGGTTCTGTCTTAATCCCATGTACAGAGAAAGCAAGCCACTTCCCTGGGCACAGGCAATACCTTAGTTAGGCAAGGAACTCGCACAGCCTTGATGTTGGCTTCAGCAACAGGTGGTGTTCCATTCTTTCAATGCTAGTCCTACTAAAAAGGATTCTGAGAGAAGCCAGGGTAAGATACCTTATTTTCCATTATGGAAGACTCTGCAAAAAAAATCATGGCCACAGCTCAGCCTACCTACCTGAAATGTAGCTTGTATGCTTATTCTGCTTGTCCTGAGCAATAAGCTGTGTGTGCAGTTCCTTTCCAATGCCATGTTCAAAACTCTTACAAAATTGTTCTGTTTTCCTGAAATGTCCAAGAAAAGACAGAATCAAACATGGTAAGAAATACATGATTTTTAGGTTTATGGCCAAGAATTCATTCAGGGCCTTGGGTTCTTTCTCATCAGTATTTCCTGGAAAGCTGGGAATGAAATGAGAAATTACCCCTGAACAGAAACACAAGATACAACCTGCAACAGATCTAGGATATGAGGATTGATCAATAAGTATCTCACACAAGAACCTGTACTCCAGGAAGCAGTTTGGCTTGAGAATAGGACATGTGGTTTGGAATGAAAAATACGTCATTTCGAAATTATGTGACACTGGCAAGTTAGTCTCTCTGAGATAATACCATTAAAAATATTTATAAAACTGAGGACATACGATAGTCTAAAACATAATACTTAGGAACTGGTAGCGTTAATTCACTGCCATGTTAGGAGAAACTTCAAGTGAGTATTTAAAATATTCCACATATGCATAGATAAGAACAGTTCATCCCTGTCACTGTCCAATAAAGGACTCTGTGATTCTAATACACTGCTAGTTATCTCTATCAAAAAAAAAAAAAAAAAAAAAAAAAAAAAAAAAAAAAAAAAAAAAAATCCCACTATTAACTCTAAGAGCTTAAAGCAATCCACTTTTTGACCACATCCATTATGATTATTGGGGTGGGTGTGGTGTCTTTTTTCTTTTCCTTTTATATCTAGTATTATTTTCAAATTCTATTAGTTTCTAAGGTCAGAAATACAACACCAAGGCAACCACAGGCCCTTCTTCTCTCTGATGACACCGGGACACAGTCTGCTCCATGATCTTACTCAGTCTGATATTGCCAGCTGTTGTCCCTGGCTTATGGATGGAACACTCCAGTCCTCACATGCTGCCTCTGTGTCTCTTCTGTCTTCCGAGGATACCAGTCATGCTGGGATAAGGATCTTCTCTACTCCAGTCAGTCCTCACCCTAACTCACTGCATCTGCAGCAACCCTATTTCCAAAAGTGGTCACATTCTGAGCTTCTAAAAGGGCAGAAATTTGGGAGGCCACTATCTAACCCAACAAATGGACTCAGCAAGTGAACTTCAGGGCTCCCTCGTGGCCCTTCATGGCTCTACCAAAAACACCAGTACCAGCCACCAGCCCAGCTGCACCTGCCAATGTTAAGCATGAACCTGGCACTCTGACTCTAGAACCAACTCTGGTTGAGTCAGACTAGAAAGACTCTCACTTCAGGGCTTACTCAGACCTTCGTGAATGAAAACCTATTCTGTAAACCTGAAATTACAGAAACTGGGCTCTAGGTTTTGGCGACTCAGTTAAATCACAGACACTGAAGTGTGATCCACCCACCACTATTTGCCAGCCTCTCTCCAACACCACAGCCCTTGGGGGTCTCAGTGTTCACCTGAACTCCTCATCATTTAGGAGAGGCTCCTGTGCACTGAGGTACCTCCGAATGGTGTCTTCAAGTTTGGGAATAGGCAGCCTGAGGAGACAGAAAAGTCAGTGTCAGGGTGACAACAAATGCAAGAGGGAAATTAGTTTCAAGCTAGTAAATGGATTACTGGATAACTAATTTACCTACTAAGAACAAGCAATGGGAATTGTTTACAAATCCAAATTTATGGACAGGGGCTTGTAGCCCAGTGGTACAGCATTTGTTCATCATGAAGAAGGCCCTGGGTTTGACCCTGAACATCACACATACACATGTATGGATGTGGATGTACACATACATGTATGCACACCTGAACACACACATACATAAACACATTCTTCCCAGAACTGATGAACATACTAATGTACCAGTGGTAACTCTATTTTTTTTTTTTTAGACAAGGTCTTGCTATGCAAACTTGCAACAATACTCCTGCCTCAGTGTCCTGAATGCTGGGGTTACAGGCATACTACCATGCCTAGTTTGTAACTCTACTTTTAAATTCATTCTTTCATTCTTCCTTCCTTCCTTCCTTCCTTCCTTTCTTCCTTCTCTCTCTCTCTCTCTCTCTTTTTCTTTCTATTTGGTACACTGTCTTGCTATGCAGCTCAGGCTCATAGTCATCCTGTCTCAGCCTCCCCAGTGCTGCTGGGATTACATGTGTGCATCACTACACCCAGTTTCAGTGGTCTGCACAGTGCGTCTGGGGTTGTGAGACCAGCAAGTCAATGTGGTACCTGGGATTGAACCTAGTCCTTGCTTGCTTATTTATTTATTTATTTTTAATGTATTTGGTACAGGGCCTCACTGCCCAGCTTATACTCATAGTGATCCTCCTGTTTCAGCCTTCCCAGCACTGGGATTATAGGCAGGTGTGCACCACACCTGGTATTGGTGTCCAGCACCACGCTCCCAGAGAGGGGCCAGCACATGTGGTACCAGGGATTGAACCTGGGTCCTTGTGCTTGTCTAGGCAGGCGCTTATACTGCTGAACTATCTCCATGGCCCTAGGTCCCTTTCTAAATAAAAATATAATTATTTTAAATAATAATCGATCTTAAATGGGAAAGCAGAGAGAAACATTACAAGACCTATCAAACGCCAGCCCAATATGTGGCCTACATTCACCAAAGCAAAGACCTGATCACGAGGCCACATCCCTCATCGAGAATCCTACTAGGAAACACCAGGTATGTCCATGTGCTTACAAAGCTTACAACAGTTGCCTGCTGATTCATCATTCTCTACCAGCAGATTCTGAGGATGGCTGTTGTGGGGAAGTTACTAGTCCATGGAGAAATGAAAACACAGACAGTGTACAAGACATATTATTTCTTTCACTTCAAAAGTTTCATTGACAGATACATCTCTAGTATTAAAACAATAGGGGCAGCTCAAAATTAATAAAACATAATTTAATTTAAATTAAATTAAAATTAATTTAAACATAAATTAATTTATGTTTAAAATCTAAATGCATTCGTCATTGAGGAACACTGAAATATAATCTACAAAGCACAGTTTAAAAATTCAAGTTAGGGGGCCTGGCAGGATGGCTCAGTGGTCTAAAGCGCCTGCTTAGGAAAGCTTAGGCGGCTGCAAGGACTGCAGTTGGATCCCCAGCACCACATGCTGTGCTAGCCCTGCCCTCAGGGCAGGCTGAGCTGGGCATAAAAATAAATAAATAAACAAACAAAAGTTCTGAAACAAGAAATAAAATAAAATAAAATATATGGACAATGTGATACTCGTCCCAGAGCTAAATCTGTTTCATTTTAAAGTCCATTCTTAATTTTGGATTACTTTGGTGGAGGTCATTAAAAATCATTCCTTTTAAGAAAATCTTGAGACCAGCCGGGGCTACAAAAGTGAGCTCAAGGCCAGCCTGAACTGCACAGCGAGACCCTGTCTCAAAAAAGACAAAAAAAAAAAAAAAAAGAAAAAGAAAAAGAAAAGAAAATCTTGATAGCTCAGTGTTTTTCTCCTGAAATTGTATTAATCTGTGAAATCTACAAGGATAAGAACTACTGACTAACACAGAAGAAACAGAATGAGATTTAGCTCAAGCTGGGACCCCAGTTCTGCCAGTTAAGGACTCCACTTTTTGACCACAAGGTAGAGAAAACTGACTCACAGAGAGATCTGAAATGCACCCATCAAGTTCCAAGCTCACCAGCACATAACTATCACTAAATTTCCAGTACATGGAGAGATAAAGCTTACTACTTTTAGCATGACAGATTATCTTGGATCCACGTGACCTTGGCTAAATTTTATTTCTCTGACTCTTCTGCATTTATTAAATGATAGTTCCTCAGGTGTCTGAGGATTAAATAATATCCATAGAAGCTGGGTGTGGTGGCGCCTACCTGTAATCCCAGCACTCGGGAGGCTGAGACAGGAGGATTGATGTGATTCAAGACCAGCCTGGGCTACAAAAGTGAGCTCAAGGCCAGCCTGAATTGCATGGCAAGACCCTGTCTCAAAAAGACAATAAATAAATAAAATACATAGAGAACTCATTAAGGTATCTAATACATAGTAAACCTGGAACATACAGCATACGTTGAAGTTCAGCTACCCAGATATCTCGACACTATACACAAATAGGATACACTAAGTCTTTCCACCTCCTTGCTAGGTTCCTGCTTCATTTGGCACAAACTGGTTCCCTTCTATTTCTTCCTGTCCACCCAGAAACACCTAGGGTGGCTCCGTGCAGCTTCTACTGTGCTTCAGTCCCTTCCACTATCCTTTTGGCATGCATGTCCATTTGGTTCTCAAAAACCTACTCTCTACTCTATAATATCTTCTCCAGTATGTCTCCTGCCTCCTCTCCTTTCTAAAACTAGTGTGAATATACTACCTGCCTTTGGATTTAACCCTAAAGAAAGCCACTCTGAAACTTCTAAAGGGACCAGCTCCTCCTCACCTAGACCTGCCATCATTGTTTAACAAGTCTCTTTCTGCTCAAAGCCCATCACATGCCCTCTTTCTAGTCTTTATCTCTATCCAGCTCCAGAGAAAGGTGGGCAGTAAGCCAGCTCTCTGTGCAATGGAGCGCTGAACTGTAACATTTATTAATTTCTGTGGTAGACAAATACTCCCACCATGGCCAGTTTCCAGTTGTCTACATGACGTCACTAAATGAGGAGAGGGAAACAAGTGTACAGGATTTGTTCTCATGGTTAAGGTTATGCATAGAGAGGGACCCTGCTACAATATTCTTTCTCTAAAATCACTTCTCTGATTCCCACTAGCCACAGAGCAGGCATTTAATACACATACATTCACAAATCGATTACTCCTCCCCCCTTTTTTTTCTTGGCACTGAAGATTGAATGCAGGGCCTTTGCACTGAGCTATATTTCCAGAGCTCTGGTGTGTGTGTGTGTGTGTGTGTGTGTGTGTGTGTTTGTGTACAAGGCCTCACTAAGTGGCTAAATCACTCGTGTTGAGCTCAAACTGATGATACTTGTATCTCAGCCTCCCAGAGTGCTGGGATTTCAAGGGGGTACCACCACGCCTAGTTATTACTCATTCTTTTATCCTGTCTTCATCCATCTTACCCTGTTAGAGTACCAGATACTAAATAACCTATAAGGCAAATAATTTTTTAAAAATATATATTTAGTACAGGGTCTATGACGTCTCACTACATAGGTAGTGATCCACCTATTTTCAGCCTCCCAAGCACTGGGATTACAGGCAGGCACCAGTCTCAGTCACCATCTCAGTGTGTTTTGGTGGTGAGGCCAGCACAGCACACTGGAGATTGAACCCTGGTCCCTGAGCCTGCCTAAGCAGATGATTTAACCTGCTGAGCTATCTGGCTAGCCCAAGCAAAGAATTTTAACCCTCACAATTTTAGGGTCTGGAAATCCTGGCTCAAGGTGCTAGCATGTTGTGAGGCTCCCTGTGGCATCACAGCCTGGCATCACATGGCAGGGCCCTCATGACCTGGTCACCTCTTATGGTCCCACCTCTCAGGGCTGCACTAGGGATGCGGATTCTCACATAGACTTTAAAGGACACACTCAAACTGTTGCGGTCCTGGTCAATCTCCAATTCTCTGTCACATTTAGTGGCATTTTCTTATGTCTCTCCCCACCAACCTGGGAGACTCTAAATGGAGGCCTGACATTGAAATCATGTAGGAGATACAGGCAGCCATTTCTCTACCTGCCCTTTGGTTTTGATGTCATCTCCTCTGTCTCTTCCCTCACTCTATCTTCCTTCCCTAAACTTACATGTTTTCTGAAGACCAGGTCCTCTGTCCTCTTCTGACTGCATATTCTATTAGTTTACTCCTTTAACTTGATAGTTTCAAACCTGGCAGGCTTCTCCAAACAGGCAGTGATGCAGAAAATTGAAGAAGCATGATCCTGGCAACTGTAGCTATGCTTTCTTTAAGGAGATCGTGGAATGCTGGGGAAAAGGATAAGCTTTAACTCAGACAAACCTCAGTTCAAACACTTCCAGAAGGGAGATCAATGCTTACAAAGGGTGATGAGGGGTAGGGGTGGGGGTAGCAGTGAAAACATGGTGGGGGTGGTGCTGAATTAGTGGTGATAGTTGCACAACTCTGCAGATACTCTAAAAACTACTGAATTTACTTTTTTAAAAAGTGGATCTTGGGCTGGGGACATAGCTCAGCAGTGCAATGCCTATCTGGAAAGCACAGGGTCCTGAGTTCAATTCTTGGTGCAAAAAAAAAAAAAAAGGTGGATCTATGATACGTAAATTATATCTTGATGAAGCTATTCTCTTTTTATTTTTGTTAGTCATTTTAAGACAGGGTTTCACTATGTAATTCAGGCTGGCCTTGAACTCACTTTGTAGACCAAGCTGACCTCAAACTCCCATCAATCTTCCTGCCTCAGCCTCCTGGGTGCTGGGATTATAGATGAATACCATCATACCCACCTACAATTTTTAAAAACCTTTTTAAAAAATTATTTATTTATCTGGTACAGGGTCTGTTCAGACTCATAGTGATCTCTTGTCTCAGCCTCTTCAGTGCTGGGATTACAGGTGTGTGCTACCATCCCTGGTTTCAGTGGCTGGTGGCACACCCAGGCTTTCAGGGTCCTGGGACTGGCATGATATGCAGTACTGGGGATGCAACCTGGGTTCTTGCGTTTGTGAGGCAGACACTTAGACTGCTTAACTATCTCCCCAGCCCCAATGTTTTTTTAAAAGCCGTTTTTCATCCCTGGTAGCAGCACTGCCCAGTAGTTCAGATCAGACTCTGGCCTCATCACTCACAGATGTGTAGCGGTGGGCTTGCACCACCCTGCACCTAAGCTGCCTCGCCTACAAAATGGGGGTAAAATTTGAAGGCACCTCTGAAGGTCTGTATAGCTTAAGTGAGGCACAAGAAACTCAGTTACTCACTGCTCAAGTTCTTTGGACCTACACTCGACCTGTTCACTTCCGTGGGGTACAAACCCATCTTCTCTCCTCAGCACCTAACATAGCATTCCCCACTTCCATCGTGGATCTGCCCTGTGTCCATTCCCTTCTGGCAACAGTACCATGCTTTCCTGCTCAGTCTCCGGCTAAAGAAAAAATGACTTTACCTCAAACTCCCAGGACTGGTTCAGGCCAGTAAGACTTAGTTACACACCTTTATTGGAACTGGATGGGTGGGTGGGTGGATCCTCTATTAACTTTAGCACTGGAAGATTAGGCTGTAAACTGTGCCTTATGTGCTGGCTGCCACTTTGTTACCATGAGGACAAAGCCTATTTGAGGATGAAGGTACACAGATGAGTTCAGCAGGAAGACAAAACAAGTGATGACATCATTTGAGCCTCTTTGGTCTAGCAGTGTTCAGGATTATGAGTCGTTACATCCCTATTTGCTCAGGCCAGTCTGAAGTGAAATCTAGATAATATGTTATCACAAAAGCCCTCAGTGTAACAATTTCCATTTCAGTAAGTGTTCACAAGCCAGTCTTCCAGTCAACATCTATTCTCTTGAAAACTGAAGCTGAGAGAGCAACTTGAGTGTCTTTGCACTCGTTTGTGTCCTCCACATTCCTCAGAACAGCAGCAGTGGCCTACTGTGCTCACCCCAGTTCCTAAGCTGCCTGAGGCAGAGGCAGGGTTCTGAGGGATTTTCAGAGCAGTTCCATGACCTATCTAAAAATTTTCTGCCATAATACAGGAGGGAGAGAAGTATGTGACAAACAGGTTCATCTCCTATGTGAGTTACTCTTAGTCACCTGCTACCAAAACAACCTGCCTCAGTGGTAGGCATCTCAGCATTTTTCCTGCAAGAACACATTGAGAAACCTTTTTTATAAGATTGCACTATAAATATTGAGTCACTAAGTTATAAGCACTGTACAGAGTTGCTGGAGAATAAAATTATTCTGGAAGTTAGGATGATTGGTCCAAAAGATCTGTCTCTGAAGCCTAGAACATTACTGTTTCCACGTTTTATTCCCAACAATGGGCCCTTGTGCTCCATTGTCCCACTCCAAGCCTATTTTTTTGTTTTGTTTTGTCTTTTTGAGACAGGGTCTCGCTATGCAGTTAAGGCTGGCCTTGAGCTCACTTTTGTAGCCCAGGTTGGTCTCGAACTCACACTGATCTTCCTGCCTCAGCCTCCCAAGTGCTGGGATTACAAGCATGTACCACCATGCCCGACTTCCAAGCCTATTTCAATAATTTAAGGGCTATATGGTGGTTCTGTAGGCTGTGCCTAACAGAAACTTCAGAATTCCTGATTTGGGGCGTCTGTTCTTGGCAAGTGCTCCCCTGTCTTTCCCTCATTTTTCTTACAGGTTTCTTCACACTCACATAGCAATGGCTCTCTGCTGACACATTCAGACACTAGTCTACAACCATTACAGTACTGTGAATGTCTACTAGTACTATGTGCCAGACTCAGCATTAAGTGCATTGTATCTAGGTGTTTAATTCTTACTACTCAGAAAGGAAGGTAGCATTGTCATTTCTTTTTATTTGGTTAAGATGACCTCTTCATGGTCATGCATCGAGGAAGAAGCAGAATTGAAACCCAGGTCCCAGCAACACACATATGCACTAAGGCCTGCCTCCTTCATATGAGCTTTTTTTTTTTTCCTGTGTTTAGGGCAGGGTGTAATGGTGTTCAGGGTCTCACTATGTAGATTGGATTCCTAGTGATCCTCCTGTTTTCAGCCTCTCATGTGCTGGGATTTCAGGAGCGTGAATCACACCCAGTCTTGAAGACTGGCTCAGTGTGCCCTGGGACGGGGCCAGCACAGCAGGCTGGAGATCAGACCTCAGCTGCTGCGCTCTGACTAAGCAGGCGCTTTAGTCCACTGAGCTATCTGGCTGGCCCTATGATCTTAGGAATTATAAGATGATGATTCCCAGCTATCCAATTACGATTCTGTTCACATCTCCTCCACTGTGCTGCAGATGCCTTGCCATGGTCGATAAGGGCTTGTATTTAGTAACGAATGAGTGAATGAGGTCAGGATGATCCACACTTTTCTCAGCACTTGCAGTGTTACAGTCAAGGTTATACACTAGATCCCTTAAAAGTGACACCTAGCTAAAGCCTATAGCTAAAATAGTTAAAATGGCCAATTTTGTTAAATATATTTTACCACATTCACCAAAAAGAACACACAAACACACACACACACACACACACACACACACACACACACACACAATGAAGCAAGTGAAAGTGCAAAGGCTCCTAGTGGAAAGAGTCCAAGGTTCCCTGGCGGCATGACTAATTACAGGGTATTTAGCTCAAGCATCTTATCTCAGTATGTTGCCATTCTGAGAGGACAGGAGTTCAGTGACTCCAAGAAGTTAGCTAAATTGCCCCAAATTATAGCTAATGACTTGCAGATATAGAATCTGAAACTCAGTACCACCAAACTTCAAAGTCAGGGGCTTTTCAGCAAGCGTGACATCAATGTGAATGTCAAAGATAATGATCTCTGAGGCAGAAGAAATTTCACCTCTCATCCTAGTCCGGCTTTATTGATGCATTAATGCTTTTTAAAGGGTGATGAGTACTACAGTTCTTACTTCCATATTCCTACAGCATTTTGTGCTACAGATGGAGCTGGTCTAAACACTCTTGAATATTCTTTCCAGCTTACAATTCTAAAATCCTGAACATCCCTCTGCTCTTAAACCTGGGTGGAGCCCTGGGCGGGCCTGCCTCAAACTCAGTGACCATGATTCTGGGCTTGGCAGGTGAAGAGAGACTCTGCCAGCCCATAGTCACCTTTCCCCTACATAGTGATGCAACTCAGACACACACTGGCTGTCAGGAGGCTTAGCAGGTCTCAGGCTAATCCTGGGCTAATCCCATATACCCATTTTCTCTACTCTGCCCCCTCCAAGCTGAGATGATGTCATTATTGAGCTTATCATAGTGTCTGCACAGTGTAATTTCACAAGAATCCCGTTTGGGTGCTGTTGCTGGGTGCAATCAATGATGACACAGGCTTAAATAACTCTGGGATACAGAGAAAAATCACAGCCAAGCCATTGTGGCAATACCTGTGAAATGGTAGTTTTTTCTTGTGGAGGGAGCATGGGGCTTCCAGCCCCTACACAGGGGTATCTTGATTACAATTTGGTAAGAAAAAATGTGAGGGTGTGTATTTTAGACAAATTTGAAGTTTGGTCTTAAGAACTACATGGTGAATGAGCAGACAGTTCCAGTTTGATTTCAGACAGTGATCCTAATATTAAAGGATGCAACTTGGCAAATCAGAAGCTGGCAGATCAGATATTGGTGAAACTAGAAGACTAGAGTTAAAAGTTATAGTGGAAATGGAGGATGGGGCAAACAGGGTCATGGTGAATTTGAGGGGTGTGACTGTGGGGACTGACGCCTTACTAAGAGCAGGGGATGTTGGAATAAGGGGAGAGGTAGAGGGTTCCACGTAATTCGAGCACAAGATGCAGTATTGGAAAGGTAATCGCTTTACTATGTGTCAGGAGCTGGCTACCTATATCCTGGGTGGTCATTAAAGTACCTTGGGAGATGCCCTATTTGAGGCTTTAAGGTGGTACTGGAGCTAGGCAGGCAGGACATTTTTCAAGGAGAAAAATATGAGAGATTCAGGATATATGACAGGAAGATAGGTTAAACATAACTCCGAGGAGAGAATTTTGGAAGGGTTCAAGACGAAAGATTCTGAACAGCAGGGGTTTGTTCTATAAAAGAACTGGGGAGCTGGAATCCCTGTAGTGTAAGTTCTGATAGTCACAGGACTTCCACTTTGGGGCCTTGGGTTGCTTCAAGTTACAGCCGGCTCCGTGCCAGTCCTGCCTGAGTAGTTAGGCGCGGGCCGACTGAGGGCTGGCGGTGGGGCAGGAAGGCTGGGCTCACCTGGGCAGGCTGTCCTGGTAGTGCATGGTGGGCACGATGCTGTGCTGCAGATACTGGCCCGGCCCGGAGCCGGCGCTGAGGAGCCGACAGGGCGCTGCCGGGCCGAGGGCAGGGGCCCGAGACCAGGCGCGCAGCAGCAGGCGAGGCACCATCGTCCAGGGTGGCAGCGGCGGGCGAGCGCGGCAGCGGGCAAGGGACTATGCTGTTAAGCAGACTCGCTGCCCTCAGCACCGGGGACGGGTGCCCCGGACTTGGAACACAGGTCGCAAGCCCGCGGGGGCACTTCCGGCCGCCGGCCGCCGGCAGCCAGTGGCCTCGGGCTCCTCCCCCGCCCAGGCCCCACCCACGTGGAGGCCCCGCCCTTGGCGGAAGGACCGTCCCCTCCAAGAAACCACAGGAGGCGGTAAAGGTCTGGAGCCGCTGTCTCCTTTGCTCCAGCAGGATAGGAAAGCCTGCTGAAGCAAGACACACTGAAATACACTTGTGCAATATTATAAGCTTACATTGATCAAGGCTTGGTCCCTGGGAGACGTGGACACTTTAAGCCACTGAGTCTTCGTCTAAGTAGAGACCATACCTTCCATGGTTCTGAATTTATTTATAATAAATTGGTTTATTTCACCAAGATAGTTTGATATGTGAAGTGCCAAGAGCTTAATGAGTAGGTGGGGGTGATCGTTGTCCTGCTGTGATGATGATCCGTGGCCCTCGCCCCGCTGAAGATCCTCTACTTGTAGTGGCTTTGGCCACACTCACCCTCAACTAGTGGGTGTTAGGGTTTGCTTAGGAGTCGGAAATTGCTTCCCTGCAGAAAGTCCTTCTAGACCACAAGTGCCTCAGCGTGAACAGTCTTCCTCTGTTAGAATCTGTCCGAAGCAGAAGGCTAAAAGGAAATACAGTCCTGTTGCTCTGGGAAGTCTTCAGGCTGAGTTGACCTCAGGAGGCTTCGAGTCACCCCCCTATCCCCTCAAGACTCCTCCAACTCAGACTTGAAGATTGCACAACTTCCCCGAGGCCTCAGCATTCCTCAGTCATCACAGACAACTGCAGAATAGCAACTCAAACCCCAACCCACCTCACCCACTGATCTTAGCTGAAGGATTAAGTAGGTGCTGCTCCCATATTACAGAAGAAAGGGTCCTATCACTGACCTAAAATTATGCTGTCCAGCTAGAGGCTAAACGATTCTGTGCTGGGAGCACAACCTCCAGCTCTCAGCCGGGACCTGTGGGTTTGAGTCAGCCAAGTATATTCTGTTGTGTAACTGGCTAGGCAGAGTCAGCTGGAGTCCACCCAAAAGAGCACTGGCTTGGGAGTCAGGAGACATGAGTTTGGATGCAGCCCTGTCCTTTTCCAGCTAAGTGACTGCAGGTTGAACAGAGTGATCAATAACCAGCTCTGCCAATCAGCCAGATTCTCTTACTGTTATATATGTTAAGTACAACTCTATTATTATCAATTACCTAATTATCCATTTACCTCTCACAATACATTTTGAGAGTCCTTCAAGGCAGGGTCATTATTTTTGTTTCTATACTCGTGTGGGGCCTGGCATCTCCTGTGGATAAGTACTTTGCTTCTTTTTCTTAGCAATGGCCCTGGAGCTCACTCCAGAAAGGCTATATTTTGCTGGTAAATGTCGAGAAGGTTCTGCTATTTCAAGAAATATCTGGAGCAATGAATTGTATTGAAGTAATCCCCAGAGTTTTGCTGTGTTTTGAACTATTGTGAAAATCATATGGAGAGGCCAGGTCAAAGCAACATTCATAGCCGGGCATGGTGGCACCTGCCTGTAATTCCAGCACTTGGGAGGCTGAGGCAGGAGGATCAGTGTGAGTTCAAGACCAACCTGGGCTACAAAAATGAGCTCAAGGCCAGCCTGAGCTGCATAGCAAGACCCTGTCTCAAAAAGACAAAAAAAAAAAAAAAAGAAAAGAAAAGCAACATTCATACTCAAAGTTCTATAAAACAATGAACTTTACACTAGATAGCATTTCAACACAAATAGAGATCTGGTTGGTTAGGCATAGCCAAAGACAGCGCATGGAACACACAAATATTTAACGGAATTACAGGAGCCAGTACCTAGTGTTGGCCTGATTAAGTTCCAAGTTCTCCAGCTTCTCTGGTTCTTACAGGTGCCAAATATTGCTTAAAGAAAGAAAATTTATAGGCTAGACTTTGAAAAACATTATCTGACTTAATGGAGTTTGTTATAAAGGACTCTAAACTGGGCCTGGCAGGATGGCTCAGTGGTCTAAAGAGCCTGCTTAGGTAAAGCTTAGGCGGCTGCAGGGACTGCGGTTTGATCCCCGGCACCACATGCTGCGCCAGCCCTGCCCTCAGGGCAGGCTGAGCTGGCCATAAAAATAAACAAATAAACAAAAGTTCTGAAACAAGAAAAAAATAATAAAATAAAATAAAATTCTTAAAAAAAATAAAAATAAAGAACTCTAAACCTTTCAAAAGAAATTGAATTTTGAGAAAGTATTCAAACACAAAAGAGTGAAACTAAAGTATAAAAAAATGCTTTCTCTGCCACTTACATGTAGACACATTAGATATTTGATTAGTCAGTAAAGATTAGTGATTAATGGTATGTGAAAAAAATCTTTTAACTTTACAACTAATCTGGCTTATTTTCTGAAGCATTGCTCAAAAGTATTGGAGGGGGGAAAAATCAATGACCAGCACGTAAGGCACTTAGCACACGAGAATCTGAAGGTAGTGGCAGAGTGTGAGGGATTCGGAGGACTGAAGCAATGCCTCTCGGGCACAGGTGGCAGCCATCTGAGCTGACCTACAGGGTTTCCACCTCATGCACCATATGGGCAGAAGCATATGCAGCAGGAAAGGGTAGGATTCTTCCATGTACCTGTCATGCAACCTTAAACAAGTCAGCTTATTTCTGAGCCTCAGTTTCCTTTACTTGTAAAATTGCACTAACACTTGTACTGACTCCTTCTCAAGGCTTACATGAAAGGAATTTGCAAGGTAGTAATGGAGATGTGGATTTTTAAATTATTGTGAGAACAAAATCTTCCAAATCTAAAATCCACCTGCTCTGTCTTTCCTATTCTTTAGCTGGATGAATTTAATAGTTCCTGACCACTTTCTCTGTTTTCATTCTAGGTTCCTTCTAACCTATTCTCCACTATACTATTGATATAATATTTTAAAAACACAGTCCTGCAAATCACAAAAATAGAAATATAATAAAAATGATAATGATGAGGGCTAATATTTATAATATGCTTATTACTTTCCAGATTTCAGTCTTCTTAAAATCCTAGCACTGTGTTGAGGGACAAACTTCTTGCCTTAGAATCCCTCCATGATCTCGTTCCTGGTGTCGCCTCTAGCCTCTCATTCTCTCCTCAGTAAACTCAAGTTTCTTCCAGCACCTATTATCTTTCCCTCTTTTGTTCTGACTTGGTCTGGTTATACTTTGAACTTTGTCCTAGCTTGACCTGATATGGAGAGGCCTTTCTATTCCTGCTCCATCAAGTTGGCTGAACCTTCACAACCCCATCCTGAAGTCCCCCGCAAAGCCCTCTCTGTCCAGCATTTACTATATGTTTTTTCATTGCTGGCTCTTTTGTCTGTTCTCATCAAGGTCAATGCCTGACAGAGAGTAGAAGCTCAACAAATACCAGCTGATGAACAATCAGAATTATCTGGAGATCAGAGTTAGAAAGAATAGTAGGCTCTAGGCCAATGGTTCTCAACTCTGGCTGACAACTGGAATCATCTGGTTTTCTTATTAAAACTATAAGTGCTTGAGCTCTATCACTGGAAATTCTGGATCAGTAGTGCAAGGGCATAAAATAGATAATCCATAAATCTAGCCAGATATTTCTAATGTATAGCCTGGTTAAGATCACTGCTAAATACCATAAGTGTTCAAACTGTAGTCAGTGTCTGAAGCTGCTGGGGAACTTGTTAGAAACAGAGAACCGAGCCCCGCCCCAGACCTGTTGACAAAGAATCTACTTTTTACTGAGTAGTTTCTTCCTCCAGTGATTCATAGCCAAATTAGAATTTGAGACTTGCCGGTCTATTTCACTGGTCGGTCTTATATTAGCAGTTGGTCACCTTATGATGTACAGAGCACATTTAAAATAGCAAGGGGAAGAACAACTAAAAAATATTAACTGCCCACTCTGCTATATGCTGTCCCTATGTTATTTTACTTAATTCTCACAACAATCATTAAAATAAGTGAAGGTTACAATAGTTGTTCCTAGAGTTTGACCAAGGTAAACAATAAGGATGAGTCCTTAAATCAGATGTGCATGTATTTTAAGCCCATCCTAAGTTTCTTTGATTCAACTAAAGTCAATCTGTCATCATATTTCTGAGAATTTTCCATGTGGGATGCAACCAAAGCCCCTCTGATGCTGAGAATCAAGATATCTATTTAAGGAACCTGAGATAATACATACTTGTCAGATGAAGAAGTATAAACTGCAAATAAATATATGAAAACAGTTTCATCATCACTAATCATTCAAGAGATACAAATTAAAACAACACTGAGATTCCATCTCATTCCAGAAAGAATGGCTATTATTAAGAAACCAAGCAATAACAAATGCTGGCAGGGCTATGGGGGAAAAGGAACCCTTCTCCACTGTTGGAAGTCTAGGCTGGAGCAACCACTGTGGAAATCAGTTTGGAGATCCTTCAGAAAACTAGGACTAGTGATCGCATTTGCCTCAGCTCTTCTTCTTCAAAATTAAAGTCATACCACAGTGATTTATGCCCATTCATGTTTATAGCACCACAGTTTGTAGTAGCCAAATCTTGTAAACAACCCATATGCCTATCCACTGATGAATGGATAGCCAGTATGTGGAGTTTTTAAAAAATATAGTATAGTACTACCTATCATAAAGAAAGATAAGCTTGGGACAGTCCTAGGTAAATACTCTTGATGCCAGGCATGTTGGTGCGTGCCTGTAATCCCAGCACTGGGGAAGCTGGAATAGGAGGATCACTATGAGTCTGATCTGCATAGACAGACTATGTACCAAATACATAATTTTTTAAAAGCTCTCCTGTTTATCCTTATTTATGGATGAGTAATGTTCCATTATACTCAAAATATTTTTTATCTATTCATCAGCTGATTAGCATTTGAGTTGTTTCAAATATTTGCCTACTACAACATTTGCTTTTATAAACATGGGTGGAAATAGATCACTAGGGTATATTTTTAATTCTTCCAGAAAAATACCCAGAAGGGGAATAGCTAAATGGAACGGGATCGCTATTCGTAGTATTTTAAGGCACTTCCACACTGATTTCCACAGTGATTGTAACAGTCTACACTCCCACCAACAGTGGAGAAGGGTTCCTTTGCCCTCCAGCATTTGTTATTTGTTGATTTCTTGATGACAGCTGTTCTTTCTGGGGTAAGATGGAATCCTAGTGTTGTTTTAATTTGCATCTCTTAAATAACCAACAAATTCTTTATCCATGTTTGGAAAGTTTCCTGCCATTGTTTTTGTGAAGAGACTTAATGGCTTTTGTGTCTTCTTCAGCTTTCTTACTGAGTGCAACCAATCTCCTATTGTTCTTCTTTGCTTCATCCTGTTAGCTGTTGGGCTGAAGTTTCATGGTCTCTTGAGATTTTAAAATATCCTTTTTTCCTAGTTACATTCCTATCATCTAGGTCTGATATTCTATCCTTGCTTTTATTCAATCTACTGTATATACTTTTAATGGCGCTTCTGCAGAAGCACTGTACACTAATCAATTGCACCACTGGAGCAAGCACTCTGAAAATCAGTGTGACGATTCCTCCAAACACTAGGACTTTCTTTTGAGTTCCGAATCTCCCGCATTTCTGTTTCAACCCATTTCATTTATTCCATTTCTTGTGTTTAGCATTTATGGTTTCCATAGTTTTCTTGAGGGCCTCTATCTGTGTCTGTTTTAATGACTTTTGCTTTGACAGTCATTTCCTTTTGCACCTTAGAGATATCTTTTTCTATGGTCTCTTCCATTTTCTTTTTTCATTTCTGCACTGCTATCATTTCAGAGAGTTCCATTTGTTGGCTTCTGATTTCCTCTGTCTCTTTGTGCTCTGGCTCTGTCCTGAGTAGGATGGTCATTTATGATTGTGTTTCACTTCTTCATCTTGTCATTTTCTACTTTCTATTTTGTTTTATTTTATCTTTTTTTTTCTGTGTTGATGCTTGTAGATTTCTTATATTAGAAAGCCTTATCATTGATGTTGAGGTTTTCCCAAAGTTGTCCTTTCCTCCAGATATCTGCTAGGTGTAGGTAGTTCTGGTTTGTATGTCTATCCCAAGAACCTACCTTTCCAATATATTAAGTCTGAGGAGCTGCTATCAGTTTGACTTAGGGCCCATTTCTTTTTAGTGGACTATGGTGGTGCTTATGACTTCTTAAAATTGCACTGTTGTCATAGAAGGGGAAAACTGGTTACAGCATGTACAACATACGGGTTAATTACTTATACTGTTCTTCTACTACTTAAACTACTTAGTAAGATAAGTAGTTTACTTCAAGTACAGCTGGCTACTGAAAACTGTGGTGCCTATTAGCCTGATATCTATAACCATAGGAGGAAAGTCTACAGAGATATAACATAACTTATACCAGGAATTTGTGTACAATGATTTTCCACTTAGTAGAGTGATTTAAACCTGTGACAAGGGGTGGAGAGTTTAAGAGGATAGGGTAGGATGGAGAAATGGTGAGTGGGATTAAAAATAGTAGAAACAAGGTTGGAGGACATAGGATAACCTTCCAGGTTTGGAGTAATTGTAGGACACAGGAGGGAAGATTGGAAGAGAAGGCCTAGGAGTGTTGAAGTGAACCAGAAAGAGAAGACACAATGTTTACTTGCATGAACTTAGCATACAGTCAAGTGAGATAGTTGATGAAAGAGGAAAAGGATGAATAAGATAAAACAAAAAGAAATGTCAGAGATCACCTGTTAGCTCATATTGCTAATGTTTTGTGGGCTGCTTCCACACCTCTACCCCCACCTGTCCATCCCATGCACCTTAACCAGGATCCTGCTGTGTTGCTGGCATTCCTGCAGGGCTCCAGCCCTGAGTCTGGCCAATGGAGGGAGGGGTAGATCCCAGACTCCTCTTACCAGCGGCAGGGTCCTGGGACAACGGAGAAAGGGAGGAGCAGCAATGTGAACTCTTCTCCCCAACCACACTCTCCAGAGGCATGGGGGGATGGTGCCATGAGCTCACACTCCTCTTGTCAGCAGCACTATCCAGGGGCCTCTGATTTGCTTGTGCTCCAAACACATTGGCCTCCTTGCATCTGTGTCTGATCTCAGCCTCTGCCCTTGCTCATCCCTCTGCCCAACGCCTTCCCAAGGACTTGCCTTGCTTCACGTTTTTGCTCCCTGAGCCTCCTACTCACCTTCTTAACGGGCCCTTCCCTGACCACCTTTCCAAAAATGGCAGGTTCTTAGCCAGGTGGGCTGCTGCACAACTGTAATCCTAGTACTCTGGAGGCTGAGACAGGAGAATCACTGCAAGTCCAAGGCCATCCTGACCTACATAGTGAGTTCAAAGCCAGCTGAACCTATTTAGTGAGACCCTATCTCAAAAAAGAAAGGAAAAGGGAAAAGAAAATATACAAATAAAAAGGCAGCCTCATCCACCTTTCCTGCCCTCTTCCTGCTTTATGCATTTCCCGAATACTATCTGAAAGACTAGTATGTCTTTACCTTTCTGTTTTCCACTTGCCTCTGTTCCAGAAGGAATAAACTTCCTCTGGACAGCACTGGTTGTCTTATGTGCCTCTGGTCTCTAGAACAATGCCTGGCGCACAGTTGGCACGCAGTAAATATTTGGAGAATGGATGAATGCTCAAGATACTTCCGTTTCCTACAGTCTCACCTCTCTTCTCCCCCAGTACCCACATCACTACTTCCACTCACAGCCTCAGTGTCCTTCAGAGACCACAGCCCCATGTGAGAAGGCTGCTTCCCATGACAACATGGCCCTTCCTAGCATGGCTGCCATTCTCCTCTCCAGCCCCATCTCTGCTTCCACTCCCCTGTCAGGGCCCAGGCACCACCACACCTGCCACCACTTCTTTCTTTCTTTTATGGTACTGGGGATTGAACTCAGGACCTTGTGCTTGCTAGGCAAGCACTTATTCCCCTGAGCTATCTCCCCAGCCCCACCTGCCCTTTCTTTCACCCATCTTTGATGTCCTTTGGTGATTCTTTGGTAAGCCATGTCCTGCTCTCTATCTCTGGACCAACTTCCCCTGTCCCTGCTGTGTGGTCTTTTGGACAGTTCCAGAGTACATGGCACTTCATCTGGGGAGCCTCGCAGACCCAAGACCCTCACTGTCCCGTTAGGTTTGGACACCTAGCATGCTTGTAAATCAAGACCATTCTTGCAAGGTATGGAAAAGTCACGTCTGACCCACATTTAAATTATAGGACTATGAAATAATATGGCAAAAGGCACTAACAAACTATGATGCTATGTCTAAAACTTTTAAATAATGTGAATGTCCCCAATTGAGAAGTTCATCAAGCCTTATGATTTCAAACTTGGCTGTGAATTGTAGATGGTGTTTGCATTCTGGCCACACAGCGGCGCCCCACCAGCATGTAAACAGAAACCTGGCTGTCTGATTGGGATCCCGTTTACATGCATTGGGATTTTTTTTTTTTTTTTTTTTTTTTTT
>PVJA010012345.1:32500-52284 GCA_004027025.1 Myocastor coypus
CCGATTACCTTCACATCCTTTTCCTATCTTTAATAAAACTTTGTTACTATTTTATATGCACTTGTCTTGACCAATTCTTTGTTCAAGATAGAAAGAGCCTAGAAACCACCTCCAGAAGGAGGCTGTAACATCCCCAAGTCCAGTAACAATTTTTTTTTTTGAGACAGTGTTTCACTATGTACTTCAATTTGACTTTGGACTTGCTGTGTAGCCAGGTTGGATTTGAACTCGAGGCAACCCTGCCTCAGCCTCCCAAGTGCAAGATTACAGGCATTTGTCACTATGGCCTAATAATCCTGTAACAATTTAAAACTTGATCTACATCTATGCATTTTGATTAAGCATTCTGTTATTCTATAAATGAGATATATTATATAAAGAATAAAAACTAAATAAACATATATAAAGATCTCTATACTGATACGATGCTAGTTATTACTAACTTTATGGTATATTAAGTATGTTTGCTTCCCAAAGGTGCAGATCTTCAAAAATATAAAACTTTATAAAAAAACTTACACTGATAATTTCCAAACTATGCTTGTGTATGCTGATAAACTTTTTTAAAATATAATTTCTATTTATTTATATAGTTGTTATGGGGTCTTATGCAGTTTTGATTCACAGAGCTCCTCCTGTCTCAGCCTCCCCTGTGCTGGGACTATAGGTGTGTGCCACCATGCCTGGTTTAGGCACCTGCATGGAATTCAGTGTCAGGGATCAAACTTGGGACCTTGCAATTGCCAAGCAGGTGCTTAGACCATCAAGCCATCTCCCCAGCTCATGATAAACTGTTTGAGACTCAAACATCTGGCTTTCCCTCACTAGTGCTCCAGCTTCTTGTAATAAAATGTACATGCCAATGCAACATGATCCACCCAACAAAATGATACAGATACTTTTTCATGCTTACATTTATGTGATTGTTATATAATAGTCAGATGTACTCAAACATTATGTAACCCAGACAGTATCACACTAATGATTAGAGATTAGGCATTAGTAGCCTATAAAGTCCATCTATAAACAAATGCATTCTCCTTAAGATACTTTACTAGAAGTTAGAAAATTTAAATAAGGGCTTACGGAATTTAATATTGTATAATTACATGGCCCAGCAGGATGGCTCAGTGGTCTAAAGCACCTGCAGGTGGCTGCAGGGACCGCGGTTCAATTCCCAGCACCACATGCTGCGCCAGCCCTGCCCTTAGGGCGGGCTGAGCCGACCATAAAAATGAGTGAATAAACAAACAAAGGTTCTGAAACAAGAAGAAAATAAATAAAATAAACAATTCTTTTAAAAAATTGTATAATTACATAAGGATCAAGAACTGAGAAAATATGTATTTAAGTTTATTTCAGATATAATAACAAAAACCTAATAGTTCTAATATAATGTTGTCATGATAGTTGTACTCAAGTGCTATGCCTGCTCTTGGTTTCAAATTTTCCTTATAAATCCTTATAATTATTACCTGCTCACATTCTACAAAATGTAACTTCTGAACCATGATTGATAAGAAAATGACAGTTTTCTAGCCATACTTTGTACTTCAAAGTGCTTGATATTTACATGAGAGAGGATAGTTATATCTATTGCTTCTACTTCACTATTCACATAACTGACCTGGTTTCTTTGTTTTTGCAGTACCAGGGATTAAAGCTGGGACCTTGTGTTTGTCAGGCAGGTGCTTATGGCACTCTCTCCCTGGCCTGACCTGGGTTTTTAACAACTGGCCTAGAGACCAAGGCTCAAGAAAAAGATGAGTGGGCTAAGTGGACAGCCAACATGTGGCTCTAAGGTCAACAAAGACTTAAGACATAAAGGAACCTCTCTAAAAAGATCCTCCTACTTCAGTAAGTCACCCAACCTCCTAAACAGGAAGACTGTTAGATCCCAGAAGACAGGAGACAACACCGCATTGTCAACCATGGTTTCAAAGAAAGCCAGTACACATACAAGGCTGTGACCCATCCTGACAGATGACACTGATAAAAGAGTGAAGAGGCTGCACATGCTGTCCAAAAAGTAATCCTCAAAGAGCTGTAAGTAGCCTTGCTATATACACAAGTGGTTAATTTTAGCTAACACTGTTCTCACTTTAACTTGGTCTTAAATACTCAACAAAAAGGGACAACCAAAACAAGATATAGATGTATAAATAATAATACAGGCTACATATAAAAAGGAGGGGCCAGCCCTGCACGGGACTGCTGATAGTCTCCAGCTACAACTGCAACTTATCATGGTTCAGTGAGGCTGAAAGGCCACAGTGGCAGCTATAAAAACTCTACAAGATTCTTTAAATTCCTTAGCTAAAATAGTTCTTCAAAACTATAAAACCCTCCATCTTTTCACAGCTAAAATTAAAAGGAGTCACACTAATAAATAAAACTTCCTGTTGCTAGACAAATAGCATCAGGTATTTAAAAAAATACCTTAAAGCCGGGCGTGGTGGCACACACCTGTAATCCCAGCACTCGGGAGGCTGAGGCAGGAGGATTGGTGTGAGTTCGAGACCAGCCTGGGCTACAAAAGTGAGCTCAGGACCAGCCTCAACTGCACAGTGAGACCCTGTCTCAAAAAGACAAAAAAAAAAAAAAAAAAAAAAAACACCTTAAAACCAAAAATTAGGGGCCCGGCGGGATAGCTCAGTGGTCTAAAGCGCCTGCTTGGGAAAGCTTGCGTGGCTTCAGGGACTGCAGTTTGATCCCTGGCACCACATGCTGTGCCAGCTCTGCCCTCAGGGTGGGCTGAGCCGGCCATAAAAATGAGTGAATAAACAAACAAAGGTTCTGAAACAAGAAAAAAAAAAAAATATCAGATTTACAGATAACCACTGTAAACAGAAAGATCTAGGACCCCATTGGTTACAATCCCTACTCCAATTCCCTTAAAAAGATGTCTAGACTTGGTTGCTTTTTTTAATAATAAAATTTATTTCTTCTTGCCTAAAAACTGTCAAGCTCCACATGGTCATACAGATAAAACTAATAATAAATGTGCTAGACTCTTTTTTTTGTTTTGTTTTTTTTTTAGCCAAGGTCTACTACATCAACCTTCTAAAGGGTGTCCCTGGCTGTTAAACTCCAATCTGACCTCTACATAGGACTATTTAAATTATCTCTCTGGAAAAGTCCATGACTGATCTCATCTACATCAGCCAGTCTTAGCTCAAAGTGGCCAGACTCCATCTTTACTCCTTCTCCCCTAAGGGCAGTTAGGCACACTTCCTCAGAGGGTGAAACGTAATAGTATAGTGTTTGGGTACTATGAGTAGACAGAAAGACCAGATGAGACAGACAGACAGACAGACAGACAGATCAGCCCACCCAAGTGAAGAAGTAATTCAAGCAGCTAAGCCAAGTTTAAAGACACAAAGGCAAACACAAGAACAAAGGATAAAATGTTAAGATGCAAAGAAAGAGAGAAAAGACATGGGATGGATCTCTTGGGGTCCAAGAGAGCAAGGGTGAACGGTGAGGAGGAGGAGAAGAGGAGATAAGAACAAAGATGAGCCATGGACGGGAACTGAATAACCTCAAGTAGTTTAAACATTATATACCATAACTTGAGTTAGGACAAATAATACTGACAGGAATGGAAAGTGGGGTGGGGAACTGGAAGGGGAGGAGGGCAGGGAGGAGAAGGGAAGGGCAAGGAGATTGAAGAAGAAAGAAGCTGGACATATGATCATTCCCTGTGATGATTGCAAATGCATTGTAATGGTTCATACATTGTGTCAGCTTGAGAAGTTTAGAGGCTTTACTAAGCAGAGGGCCGCAGTCTTCACTTTTTAAACATCCTCATTCTGCATAAGTAGTTCTGGAAGTCCCTTTCCGGGACTATCTATCTGTCTCTGCACTTCAGTAGCTGCCTCGAGGAATCTCTGAACAGATGCAGGTTACTTTTCATAGTCATTTGACCTTAGGGAAGAACCAGAAGTCCCATCATGCCAGACCCAGTGGCTGCAGTGGATGGGGTCGGCCTGCTTTTCTGTTGGACAGCACCTGGCAGCCTCATTCATTGTATTTTTGTCACACCCCATGAAGATGTTCATGGAAGAGGACTTTCAGAGCCGCTTCAGAAAGTGGCAGGAAGGGCAGGACAACTGTGCTTGAAGCAAGGGGGATACTTTGAGGGGGAATGAATGGAAGTATATCTTTTATTATAACAATTTTTTTTAGAGAAGATTTTTTTTTAATTCATTCTTCAATTTTATTTATTTATTTTTTTCTTGTTTCAGAACCTTTATTTGTTTATTCACTCATTTTTATGGCCGGCTCAGCCCGCCCGAGGGCAGGGCTGGCGCAGCATGTGGTACCAGGGATCAAACCACAGTCCCTGCAGCCGCCTAAGCTTTCCTAAGCAGGCGCTTTAGACCACTGAGTCATCCTGCCGGCCCATAAAACAAATTTTAAATGGAAACACTATATTTTTATCACTCCTTGCAAATTCTCATGACAGTTCTTACTCATGAGAAAGCTGAAATTTTACTTGAAATTTAGAACACAAAGATGTCAGCCAATGTTGGAAGTGTTACATAAATTCCATATATTCTCCTTGCCCAAACACAGCCATAGGAGAGCTGATAGAGCTTAAAAAGCAAGTTTTGAATTTTAAACAAAAGTTAGAAGAACCTCTTGCAAGCTCAGGAAAATGTACTTCTTCATGTTTCAGAAGATGTGTGTACACCTAGCATGGCTAGCAAATGGGAGGATCCTGTGGCCCCACGATCATGTGGGCATGATCCTTGCTGAGCCTGCTTCCTCCTCAGAGCCACCCCTGGAGCCCCACTAGGAAGGGAGGCTGAGTGCAGTTTGCATTCCATCTCAGGGACAACAGAGAAGGAGGAGGCAAGCTTCTGTTGGGCGTTCAGTTGGGAGTGCCCCCGCAGCACCTGCAGGCTCCAGCGGTGCTCACTGGCCGCTCACTGGCTTCTGCGGCCTCTCGGCCTCTCGACAGCAGCTCTCTTGTGAGAAGACAGCATTTGCATCCTCGAAAGCACTGGGGGCTCTCAGTGAGGTGTATATTTGAGCGCATTCCGATTTTCTGCTTCAATCAGCCAGAAAATTTAACCAGACAACTCCACTTAGGAAAGAATTCAGAATAGCTAGGTTTATTAGAATGACCTTCACAGTAATTCTGGGTTTATTCCCATGGACTTCCCAGGGCTTGCATCTGCACTTTACCTCAATGCAGCAAGGTCTCATTCACCTGACAATAATTTATGTGACATCTGTTCTATGCCAGGCCTACCTGCTTGCCGTGGTTCAACTTCACAGGGTAGTGGGCACAGCCAGGAGGTAGGAACAAAGCATGCTCAGAGCAGAATGAAGAGACTGAACTGTGGAAAGAAATGAAGGCCACCCTGATGAGAGCAGACAGGCTGTAGATTCAGAATTAATGATAACAGGAGAGCCGGCCACTGTCACCTGCACCTGGCAGACTCCAAGGCAAGTGAGGCAGCAGGAAATCCTGGGAACACAAAAACAGGATCAGGACTCTCTGAGGGAAGCTGGAGCCGAGGTGGCTGGCAGCGAGCTTTTTCAATTTCCCTTTTTATTTTGCAGTATTGGGGATTGCAGTATCCTCAGATAGGATGAAGTCTGCCCCAGAGCCTCAGGGATCTGTGACATCTTGGTCTCAACCTTCTGCCCCCCAGAACTACAAGAGAACACCTCCATGTTATTTAGCAGCTGGAGGCCAGCACCAATACCCACAGTGAGAAACTGCTTTGTCAGGTCAAATTATGGTGTAATTTTGAATATGTTATTCATCAGAAGGAAAACAGAAGTTCCTATGATCTTTACTGGGCATACTGTTTCCATTCTTTCATACTTTCTTCCATTTATTGTACTTAGGAATATCATTAAATGGGTATTTGTAATCTCCATCTTCATTCAACCTTATAAGGGAGACCTTGTTCCCATAGCTGCACTCTACACTGTTACACTCATGATTATATTCTACAGGGCAATGCTGGGAGCATTGATTATTAATCATCCTCAATTGTTAGATACTTACACTGTTTCCTGACTTTCTGTGTTACAGATGATGCTGGGATGGGAGCAGCAATGGTCATGACGCTGAGGAGCACCAGTGGTGTCTCTGCCCCATGACTCACCTCCTAGGACTTTGTTTTTACCTCTCAGTAACTCTGGGTAGGAGTCCCCTTCAGGTTCTCACCTTGGTCCAATAAGTCAATATTTGTAATCCTAAAGACACGTAATTGGAATGTCACCAAGTTAATTCCAATCTGCTACTCCCAGTGCAACCCATGGCGAAAGTAAAGACACTAAAACATATTTATAATTACTGGGGAGCCAAAGGGCCCTAAGTATAGCCATAAAGTTGGCTTTCTGGAAGAGAGCAACCCAGGGCTGCACCTGGGGTTTTATTTAGCAGAGAAGGAGTGGTTTGAGGAAGAGAATTGTGGGAAGTAGGTGAGTACTGTGAGCTGGGCTAAGTAGGTGGCCTGCATTTACCTCTGCCATATGCAGAGAGAATATCAGGGAAAGTAATTTGCATTATGGTATTAGGATAGTATCTAATGTTTTGGGGGTATGGTGCTTTAGCTCTGATCTAATCTTTCAAGCCCCAGGAAGTCATAGCCTCCTCTATCTCAAGGCTCAATCCCAGCTGGTGGCATGGAGCATTCAGCTCTTCATCCTGTCTCCACCCAGCTCACGTTAAAGAGCAGCAGGTGTGGGTTATCAGGAAAACACGCATGCCACCTTCAGAGACTATCAATAGCACCTCAGCTAGACCATTTTACATTGTTTAAGGCCAATTGAAAGGATAAAGAGAAGCCCTAGCCAGCTCTGTAGATATCAATATGAGGAAATAGGCTCAGTCAAAATAGAGACAGTCGTTTTTCTTTCAAGGAGAGCTGCTCAGGCTGTCCTCCACAACTCTGAAGCAAAAAGCAAAGCAAAACAAACAAAATTCTCCATCAAAAACAAAAATAAAAACAAAAACTGGAGGGTGTCACAGATGAGACTGAGTATCTGACAGGTGACCCAGCATGTCCAAGGCACAAAGCCAGGAAGCACAGAGCTTTGGTTTGTAGTCAGACATGATGATTCCCAAGCCAGCCTTTGTCTCCAGTCATGTCACTTCCCCCAAAGTCACTGCATTTGCACCATATGCACAGGCCACATCCTCAGGAGTGAGATGA
This sequence comes from Myocastor coypus, assembly GCA_004027025.1. Taxonomy (NCBI): domain Eukaryota; kingdom Metazoa; phylum Chordata; class Mammalia; order Rodentia; family Myocastoridae; genus Myocastor; species Myocastor coypus. The sequence continues at coordinate 39,682 of PVJA010012345.1, forward strand.
CCAAGAGCGACCCAAATGGCTATTATGTCCTAAATACGTCCTGTTCATCCCAGCAGGTTATTCTACCTTGAGCTGCCCCATACCTCTGCCCAATCTCCAGCTCTCCTGCCCTGGCCAGGTAAGAGCCACAGGAGTGAGGCCTGGTCAGTGTCTGCTCCAGCAGACCCCAGGTGCTCACAGTGGGGTGCCACAGTGCTCTCTAGTCTGAGGGCTGGGGCCTGGCTGGTGGGACCAAGGCCTAGCAGCAGGAGCCACAGCTTATATGTTGTGCAGGATGCTTGTCTGAGAGTCACAGGCAGTCAGCCATGCAAAACGCAAGTCACAAGGCCATGTATTCCAGCACTGTATGCAACAGCAGACAGATTAGAAACAAACCAGGCGTCCAGCCCTCAGGAATAAGCTGAATACACTGTGAAACAGGCGTGTTGTGTACCCTGGAGCAGCCACTTAAAAAAGGCCTTGGGAAACACTATTCAGATGAAAAGGCATCCATTCTATATGAAGACTAAAGCCAATATATGCAGTAGCTAAGAGGTAGCAGTAACCCACATACACAGTGACAGGTGAATGGACAAGCAAAATGTTTGACATACATATAGCATGGGGTGGTGACATGGCACAGAAGGAAATTCCACCTCATTTTACCATACACATACTTGGGGATGCTTGTCTAAGTGACACAAGCCAGAGACAAAAGGACACAAACTTATCATTCCTCTTAGATGCAGGTCCTAGAATAGTCCACTTCATCGAGATAGAAAGCAGATGGTGGTTTCGAGGGCTGGGGGAAGAGGAGTTGCTGGCTAATGGAGGGAGGATTTTAGCTGGAGAAGATGAAAAGCTTCTGGAGATGTTTGGTTGCTTTGGAATGAACTTAATCCTACAAAATCGTATGCCTAAATTTGGTCACAGTGATGAATCTTAGCCATATTTTACCACAAGAAACAGAGCAATATGTATGAGTTACTTCTTTTTCTTTCTTTCTTTCTTTTTTTTTTTTTTTGTACTGGCACTCAAACTCAGGACCTTGTGCTTGCCAGGCAGGCACTTATACCACTGAGTTATGATCCTGTATGAGTTCATTTTGGGGAAAAAAAAAAAGATATAGAAAAAAAAGCCTTGAGTATAAACTAAAAAGTAATTTTTTTCTTTGTACCTGGAATCAAACCCAAGACTTCAAGCTTATTAGACAGGCACCAAACCACTGAGCTATACCCACAGTAAAAGTAATTTCTTCCTGCTAGATTTTTTAATGTATCTGTATTGGGTCTCACTATGCAACTTGGACTCATAGTGATCCTCCTCTGTTCAGCCTCCCCAGCACTGGGATTACAGTGTGTGCCACCATGCCCAGACTCGGTTGCTGGCTCAGTGTGTTCAGGGGTGGGGCCAGCACAGTATGCAGTAGAGGGGATTGAACCTTGATCCTTGTGCTTGCCTAAGCAGGCACTTAGTCTGCTGAGCTATCTCAGCGATAAGCCAAATACTTATCCTTGAGAGTATTGCTGGCCCTTGTGTTAGATTATTTTAACGTATATTTTTATTCTTGACAATGAACATACTTTTTTTTGTGGGACGGGGGTTCAAACTAATGACCTTGTACTTGCCAGCAGGCACTTGTGCCATGGAGCTATCTCCCTGGCCCCTAATAATGCACATGATTGTTTGCAGTTTTCCTTCCAGTCAAAAAATGGCAAGATGGGGACCAATTGGCTAGTCCTGCCTCTGGTGGGCAGCAGCAGGTGGGGTGAAGCACATCTGCACAGCCTGACACTGCAGGTGGGGCCCTGACCACCAGGACACAGAGCCTGGGCCCATTCTTCCACCTGGTACAAGGGCAGATGTGCGGGAGGATGCACCCTGTGGGAAGCCACAGAGATGTGAAGAGTTTCTGTGCTGCTCTCCAATCTCACCACATCATCCCCATTCTTTCTCTTTGGCACCTGTTTGCCTTTGCCACCAGTAAGATTCGGCTCAGCCAGCACCTCCTGCAGGAAGCCTTCCCAGATTCACCAAGCAGAAATCCCTCCTGTGCCCTCCAGGAGCCCCAACTGCCTTGTCACACAGGTCTAACTGCGCTCTTGGAGCCAGGGCCACAGTTCCACAGCTCACTGCCTGGAGTGCTGCTGAGGCGCAGCTGGTGTCTGGGGGAGGTACCTCACCCATCGCCACAGCAGGGCACATAGCTCCCTTCCAGATGCATTCTGAGAATCATGCCAAGGCATTGCTTCTCTAAGACAAGGCGGGGGATGGTAAGCCTGATGTAATGGATCAAGCAGAAAGCTTCTGGTGGAGCTGTGCATCTGCAGGGAAACTGATTGGTGGTGTGGCTGGAGGCACCCAGCTGGTGGTGGTCCCTGTGCATGTGTGTGTGCGTGTGAATGTGTGTGTGTATGCGTGTGTGTACTCCTAAAGAGATGACTTCACTTCTCTGCGAATCAAATCCCTCACTGAATTGTAACGATAACCCCTGGTCAGAACATTCTATAGTGTTGGGAGTGGCGGTATTCCTAAGTAATCTCAGCACTGGCGAAGCTGAGGCAGGAGGATCACCATGGATTCTAGGCCAGCCTGAGCTGCAAAGTGAGTCCAAGGTCAGCCTGAACTATAGAGCAAGACCCTGCCTCAAAAAATAAAAGAAAATCCAGAGCATTTTATAGGATTGTTATGGAAGAAAGTGAAATAATGTGTAACAGAAGGTGGGAGGATAGGAAGCCAATGACAGCATGTGAGCTGCTAAAGCCAGTTCTTGCAGTGTCGAGGTGCCAGGCCACCTGGGTCACCAGCCGCTTTCCGGGAGAAAGGCTTTTGCTGTAGCTCCCAGTGCCGGAGTTTCAGGCCCTGGCTGACTGCCTTGATGCTTGGGCCTGTGGTGGGGCAGCGCATGGTGGTGGGAATGTGTGGGGAAGAACTGGCTCCTCCTGCCAGGAAGCAAAAGAGAGGAAGAGGAGGGCCAGACTCTTCCCACCATTCCCTGTGAGGGAACATCCAAACTGGAGCAGATGCAAAGAGTATGGGGAGGGAAAGTGTCAGAAGGAGAGAGAGTGGAGGGTGGAAGAGGAAGGAGAAAGGGAAGCAGGCCGTCGGGGCGAGCCAACCTGGGACACAGCTGCAGCAACCAAGCAAAACTACTGATATAAAATCCATTGGCCAGGAAGTGATGACAGAGGTCAGTTCTGAAAAATGCGCTGCTAGGTGATCTTCCCTGGGTGTGTCACAGCTTGCTGGGTCTCAAATCTGGATGTCAGGTGTCAGGCACTCAGCACAGCAGCTTGATATAATCAGTAGATGAGGTGTACACCTGTTGCCCCACTCTCGGAGGCTGAGGGAGTAGGATCACAAATGTGAGAGCAATTTGGACAGGGCAATTTAGCAATTTAGTGATTCTGTCTCAAAAAAAAAATAAGAAAAGGGGTTGAGGATGTAGGTAAGTGGCCTGGATTAAGCTCCGTGTGTGTGTGTGTGTGTGTGTGTGTGTGTGTGTGTGTGTGCGTGTGTGTGCATGCGTGTGTGTGTGTGCGTGCGTGTGTGTGCGTGTGTGTGTGTAAGAGAGAGAGAGAGAGACAGACAGATAGACAGACAGACAGAGACCAAGACTGAGATGAGATATACATGTGATGGGGGAAAGGAAGGGAAAAATATTTGTATTTAGAAGATAGCTAATATAGTTAGACAGCTAGCTTCTCTTAGTTCCTTGAAAAGAATGTTTTGTGCTAATATTGTTTAGTCAAGATATCATGTCTACATCTTATACTCTGATTGACTACCACAAAGACAACAATATGCAATGTATCAAGTGTTGCAACTGTTGTACTAAGCTGTTTTGAAACTCAATTTCATTATGTTTTTTCTTTAAAAAAAAAAAAAAAAGCATTAAGGTATGTTAAGTACATGTGCTCAGCCTCACAGTAACTGTAGCCATTGTGCACAGCAGACATGCACAGGACTAATAAAAATTTTAAACTATTTAAGGGGTAATAATCTAAACTGGTTTGATTTCAATTTTAGCCCTTACTGTAAATATTGCAAGTGGAGCATTGGCCACTTTCTTAGCCAGTGGCTCCTGTCCACCCATATCCTGTATTTGAGTTTTATTTGCATCTTTTAACTTGAGCTGCTTCACAGCAGGGGTCCATCACAGCCCTCAACTTTATGCTGATAAGTTAACCAACTAATTTACTTGCAGACACTGGGGCTCCTGCTAGCTGCTGAAGGCTCTGCTGTCTTCTTCATTCCCTGTATTTGTGTTTCACATGAGCCGCTCGATGCAGAGGACACAACAAGAAACAATTAGGGCAAAACACACAATATAACTAGAGCTGGGGCCCACGTATTTGCCTATTTTAAAAGAGAGAACCAGGTGCAGTGGTTCTGTCACCTCTGATCCCAGGATTTGGGGAGACTGAGGCAGGAGGATTTCAATTCCAAGCCCAGCCTGGGCCACTGAGTGAGACAGTCTCAAAATAAGTTCAAAAAAAGTGCTGGGGATATAGCTCAGAGGTAGCACATCCTCAGGTTCTATTCCCACTACTGGGGATCCGGGGGAGTGAGGGAGGGAAGGGCAAAGGGGGAAAGAGAGGGAGAGGGAAGGGGAGAGGTAGGAGAGGGGAGGATGGAGGAGAGAGGGGAAAAAGAAGTGTCCCCTGGGCTCCCACAGCCCCCCTTCCTGATGGCATCCCCTTCCTGAGGGCATCTCTCTGCTATATAGTAATTAGTTTGCTTATGCCTTCTCCCTGGTGAGACCACAGGCTTGTGTCATCAGAATTTAACTAAGAACTTTCTTTCTTTCTTTTTTTCTTTCTTTCTTTCTTCTCTCTTCCTCTCTGAGACAGGGTCTTACTATGTAGTTCAGGCTGGCTTTGAGCTCACTTTGTAGCCCAGGCTGGTCTCAAACTCACAATGATCCTCCTGCCTCAGCCTCAAGAGTGCTGGAATTACAGGTGTGCACCACCACACCTGGACCTTAAACAGGTATTGAGTAGATTTCAAATGACATTTTTAAGTTTATTCCCCCCTGCATTTTAGGACAGGGTCTACAGGGTCTCACTGTGTAAGCCAGACTTGTAGTGATTCCCCTGTTTTCAGCTTCCCAAGTACTCAGCTTATAGGCCTTCACCACCACACCCAGTCTCAATCCATGTCTCAGCTTGCCCCGTGAGTGGGTAGCCCCAGGCTACTGTGCTCTACCTAAGTAGGTGCTTTAGTCCACTGAGTTATCAGGCTGGCCCTCAAACGACATTTTTATTCCTGCCTTGAATTCACCCCACATAACATCTATCAAGCCTGTCTCATGAGCCAGGTAGACACGATGAAGCACAGGTAGGCTTGGCCTTCAAGAGATTTATATTCACACCTAGTGGTTTAAGGACTGCGGCAGTCATCCCTGGCCAGGCTCGTGAGGACCTGCTGCAGTGAGGCATCCTCCACAGGACTCTGAGTTGCTGCTGTTGCTGACAGGGGAAGCAGCAGCCACATTCATGGGTCTCAGAACTACTGGGGTCCACAGTGACTAAGGGATAGAGGTGGAGGTGCACCCCAAGTCTGACTCCCATGACCCCTGCCAACTAATAGGTTGAATGGTCCCATGTACACTGGAAGCAGTGTCTGTGGTCTTGAACCCGGACTGTGGAAATGGCTGTGCTTGTTCTATAGTAGAGTAGGTTGACATAACTGTCACCTGTCACTGAGGGCTCTGAGGCCTCTGGTCAGCAGCTGTCATTGCCAGCCACCATTCACTTCCTCTAGCTCAGCGGTTCTCAACCTGTGGGTTGCGACCCTGGTGGGAGTTGAACAACCAAAACACAGGGGTTACTTAAAGCCATCAGAAAATAGACATTTTATTTTATTATTTTATTCCGAGTCATAACTGTAGCAAAATTACAGTTTTGAAGTAGCCACCAAAATTATTTTTTGGGGGGCCTGGTGGGATGGCTCAGTGGTCTAAAGCGTTTGCTTGGGAAAGCTTAGGCAGCTTCAGGGACCACGGTTCGATCCCCAGCACCATGTGCTGCTCCAGCCCTGCCCTCAGGGCAAGCTGAGCCGGCCATAAAAATGAGTGAATAAACAAACAAAGGTTCTGAAACAAGAAAATAAAATAAAATAAAATAAAATAAAATAAAATAAAATAAAATAAAAAGTTCTAAAACAAATGAATAAAAATTTTAAAAAAATTATTTTTTGGTTTGGGGTCACTGCAACATGAGGAACTGTATTGCGGGGTCACGGCATTAGAAGGGTTGAGAATCACTGCTCTAGCTGCTGGTCTCTATTGCTGATTTTCATTTACTTGTCCCTGGAGCCCTTTGGGACCTTCCAAGCTCAAGCTTTCCCAGGAATAAACCACAAATAGGTTTACAGGACCACAAAACAGGGAGGCTTAATTTAACTGGGCCTGTGCCGTAGCTAAATTCAGTCAAAGGACTGCACGGATCCTCCGAGACCAGTGCTGGAGTGCAGGAGGGGTTGCTGCTTGTACAGGACCAGCAGGCCTGTGGCTGGTTCTAATGCAGGCCTGCTAACTGGCCCCAAGTGGATGAAAACCATCCCTCACTGATCTCTGCACATTTGGGACGATTTCCCAATGCCACCTCACACAGATGAGAGCGGCATCTGGAGTGGGCGCTCTGTTGCCACCCCTGGTGCCCCACCCCCATGCAACAGAGCCATACCTCCTGTTGGGAGGTGCGAGGACCCTGAGGCAAGCTGTGCAGCTCCTTCTCAGGGGACCAAGGTGGGGGCCAAAGGGTGGGGTGTGATAGCTGTTGGCCAAACCACGCCCCCCTCTGGCTGTGGCAGGATAGTCAGGAGCTTCTTTGTCTCATAGCCAGCTGGAAAAGAATTTTTTTCTTTCAATTGACAGTTGCATTTCACTAACAATGAGCAATCTGAAAAATAAATTAAGACTAGTCCACTTACGATACCATTTTTTTAAAAGCCAGGCATGGTGGTACCTATCTGCAGTGCCAGCTCACTAGGAGGGTGAGGCAGGAGGATCAAAAATCTAAGCCCAGGGCCAGGGATATAGTTCACTGAAGCAAGCTCCCCCTGGCAAGATACCCTGACTCCTGATACCAAAAACAAATCTGAGCTCAGCCTGGGCAACGTAGCCAAACGTCATCTCAAAAAAAGGTGTGGGGAGGTGCAGCTGGGAATGTGGCTCAAGATGACTTTCCCTGGGTTCAATTTCTATCCTGGAAGAAGAAAAAGAGACTTTCCTAAAGCCGTATCATTATGATTAGAGAACGAAAGCCCTGGGGGATTGTTTCAGAGATGACCTTTGTGGTCATGCTGAGGACCGGGTAGTACTACTGCCCTGACACAGGTCATGCTGAGGACCAAGTAGTTCTACTGCCCTGACACAGGCAACATCATCCTCTGCTTGAAAACAAGGGTGCCTGGCTGTGTGCTGAGCAGATCATTAGCTCTCGGGCGAGGCTTCTGAACTGGCCTCCGGAGGTCCTGCTTCTGCTTGGCCTCCATCTTGGCTTGGTGGCCACTGGTACAAACCCAGAGCATGGAAGGGGCTACCAAATAGCCAGAAGAAGCATTCTGGCTTCTTTTATGCTGCTCACACCAGACTCCGGCCCAGGACACATATAAGAAGGAAAAAAGGGGACCCTGGCCTCCAGAAGCTGGCTTAACACTTCCAGTGTGGCCTTCAGACCACCCAGTAAATGCAGTTGTTCAGAACACAAGTGTCACATGAGGCCACTACATGCTTGTGCAGCAAGAGAGTGGCCAAAGCCACTTGGCATGCTGGTCTACATACTACCCAGACAAGGTCCCTGAGCAAACCACCCAAATACCAAGTACCTCTGTTCTAGTTCCTGCCTCAGACATGAGATGTACTAAGCAAGTCCAACCACAGAACTATCCCTGCGTCCTGACAGTGTCCAATCCAGAAAAGGGTCCTGCTTCCTTAAATCTCAACCAAACCTCCCAGTAGAAGCCTAAATCCTGGGTGTTTTGCTGACTGCCCCTTACTAAGAAGCCTCATGGTTTCTTTTTTTCTTTTTTTGTATTTTAGGGAAGAGTCTACAGCATGTTCAGGGTCTTACTACTACATCTGACTTGTAGTGACCCATCTGTTTACAGCTTCCTAAGAGCTGGGATTACAGGCTTGGGCCCCACACAGTCTCAACTGCCATCTCAGTGCGCCCTAGGGGTGGGGCCATCATGGCAGGCCCAGGGATCTAACCTGCTTACAGTTGCTTTAATCCATTGAGCTATTTGCCTGGCCCTCCTCACAGTTTCTTGAGGTGAACACTTTCTTTTGCTGCCACTTGTTCAATTAAAAAACATGCAAACACCTGGAAACAGTGGCCCATGCCTGAAATCATGGTACCCTGAGAAGATGTCAAGTTCAAGTCCAATGTGGGCAAATTAGTGACTTAACAAGACCCCTTTTCAAAATAACATATAAAACTAGGGCTCAGTGTAAAGGCCCTGGCTTTAATCTCCAGTACCCAAAAAAATAAGTAGATTTTTAAAAGGAAAGAAGGTAGGAGGGAAGAAGGGCAGACTGTGCCTCAGGACGATGGAATATGTGGTTTGGGATGCGGAATGTTTGCATTTCTTTCAAACTTTCCATTCATGTGGCCTTGGGGGAAGCTACTTCTGACCTCTCTGTGCTTCAACCTCCTCATCTGTAAGATAGTGATAATGAAAATATGGAATCATATTGTGGTTAAAACCTGCAGAGTACTGGGAATATACCTGGCAAATGTAGACGCCACCAAACATGAGCTGTTCACTGCCATTCTTTCATTATCTCTGAGTGACCCTGATAGGTCATATAACATCTCTGTGTCCATCTCTTCCTTTATAAACTGGGGGTGGCGGCATTAGGGCCTCCTCATGGATAAGGGCCAGATGAGGGTAAGTAGGTAAAAGTGCCTTATTTATTTATTTATTTATTTATTATTATTATTATTTTTTTTTTTTTTTTGTCTTTTTTGAGACAGGGTCTCAGTATGCAGTTCAGGCTGGCCTTGAGCTCACTTTTGTAGCCCAGGCTGGTCTCGAACTCACACTGATCCTCCTGCCTCAGCCTCCCGAGTGCTAAAAGTGCTTTATTAACTGGGGATTTAAACTAGGGACTGCAGGCCTGAGTGGCTAGCAGTTTTGGGGATGGAGAGATGTGAAGGGGGAGACAGAGGAAGGAGGTGTAGGTGGGTAGGAGTCATGGGAACACAGAACTGACTCCCTAGGCAGCTGTGGTCATGCAGATGTTTCTAGTGGAGCCACAAGTCCAGGTTTTTATGTAAGATCCTCGGTTTTTAAATGTTGGCAATTAAGTCATGTTTTTCTAAATCAATGTGAGTGCCAATCAAAACAAGGGTGTGAGCTGCCAATTCATGAGTTTTTATAAACTTTTACAAACTGTTACTTAACAAATCAACAATGAAAGCAATTGATGCAACAATCAAAGTGAAAATCCAGGAAAGAACTGGTATATTTTGTGTACTGCATATCATGGTGTTTGACCCTCTAGCAGTCCCAAGAGATGGGCATTGCACCTCCATTCTGCAAGTGAGGGAAGAAGTTGAGGTCTGAGATGGACCCCCACTGCAGTGGCTGATAGGTAGGACTCTGTCTCTGTGGGTCCCACCTTCTCAGTGGGGCAGGATCACAACACAGTGTCTCCTGACCCCTGGGACTCCTCAGCTTCCCTGCAGTGCTGCACAGAGTGGGCCAAGCCTCTGGGCCCAGCCCTCAGGCCCACTGCCTGTCCTACTCAGGAGTGGAAAAACCACATTTGAAGATCATCACCACTGATGCCACTGTGAATTTCCTTAAACGTCAAGAACTGAATTGGTCTTTAGCTATCAGAAGGGTTTGGTCATTAAGATAGCTTTCCAGTAGGCTTTCCAGATCTGTAGGAAACCTAAAGGGAGAAGAGAAAGGACAGCAGAGCCTACAGATCAAAGAGTCTCTGGTACTTCTGGAAGGATGGCAGAGTCATGAGCAGCAGAGAAAGACTTCTCTGAGATTTGGTGTCAAGCCACTGGAACACAGCAGTGCAAGGAAGAGAAGGAGGGAAGTATGTCCTTGGGACCCAGAAAGGATCTGAAATGAAAACTGAAGCTCACAAGAAGAGTGAAGAGAAAAACTTGAATGAAGGGGCCTGGCAGGATTGCTCAGTGGTCTAAAGCACCTGCTTCGGAAAGCTTAGGTGGCTGCAGGGACCGTGGTTCGGTCCCCGGCACCACATGCTGCGCCAGCAGCCCTGCTCTGAGGGCAGGCTGAGCTGGCCATAAAAAGAAACAAATAAACAAACAAAAGTTCTGAAACAAGAAAAAAAGAAAAAGAAAATTTAAAAAAAAATTAAAAAAAAAAAACTTGAATGAAGAAAGAGGTGGCAAGTGGTGCTTTCTCCTTGAGTGCAGACTTGCTCATTGCATGGGAGGGGTGGCCCAAACCTGCAGACACATAGTGACAACTGGGGACCCCAGAGGCCTCCACAGATAAAGGCCAGTGGAGTGGAGTAGTGGATGCAGCAGAGTGCAGGCACTGGTGAGTTATTTGGACTCAAACATCCCCCAGGAGAGGCCAGTTGGCCAGCAGCTACCTTGGAGAGGGGCCTTGTGAGCTCGGAATTCAGCACAAGGGCAGGCCAGCCGGCTCCATCAAGGAGCTCTTAGTGTCAGAGAGAGACTGCCATGCTTAAGTTGTCAGGAGGTCAGGGAACTGAGTTCAAGTCAAAAGGAGCACACAGAGCATTACTAGCGGAACAAGCCAGGTTCCAGCCTCACAGTCAGAACTTAGCCTGAACTGTGATGGAACGAAAGGTGCAGGCTTGCTGGGATTATCCACTACCCTGCCATAAAGCTGCAGCTGACTTGCTCAACTTACTTAACTCAGCATGGCCTCTGTCTACACATGGTTTCTATCAGTGACTGCAGAGACACCCCTTGATATGGACATTTGTGAGGTTTTTTGTTTTGCTTTGTTTTTTCTTACTTGTTCTTGTTTTTATACGAGGATGTATTAAAGCACTAGCACAGCTGTTCTGTTCTGTTCTGTTCTTGTTATTTTTTTTTTTCTGTTTCCCTCTTATCTTCATCATTTTCCCAGTGTGCAAAATCTTCCTTTGTCCTCCTTTCTCACTCTAATTTCTTGCTCTTCTTCTATTTCTCTATTTTCCCCTAAAACATTTTAAATTTTCACTCCTGAAGGGAAAATTGTTATATTTAGGGTATACTTACTGTACATAATTAATTTTCTGGTTCATTCAAAATTTTGTTATATAACCACAAATCTAGTTGATATGGTTAAAAGTGGCAAATTAACAGTTACCACAGTTTGTCATTTTCTAGGCAGTGTTTGAGGCTATTATTATTGGGAATTGTACTACTTTAGCCAAGATATACCAAGGCTAAGATTGCCTAAAGATCATAAACAATACTATCGGCCAGTGTCAAAGAACCACGGGCTGGGCCAAATAGGCAGCAATTTCTCATCCTCAATAAAGTGAAGAGGTAGGACCTTACAGCAGACTCCAAAACCAAAAGCCAGCTACCCTTGGAATATATCTTTGAATATATTACTTCCTAAAGGTTTAAAATGCTAGGAAAAAAGTTACTTACCATAAGAGTATAAGCATTAGCCCAGGAATTAAACTGTAAAATTAGAAAACAATAAGACACTTAAATTAAATGCAACCTCAGACTTCCAGCTCACCAAAGGCAAACCCAGAGCACAATGAGGTGGAACAATTTGAAAGCCAGCCACCTGGACAGAAGTGACGAAGCAGAGGAACGAGGCACTAATTTCTCAGAAAACTACAGAGATAGTGGTCACACATAATGAAAGACATGCTTAGTCTTTATCTAAGCAGATACAGATTTTAAAACTTAGAGGAACTTAAGAAAATAACAGAAACCATGAACACCCAACATAGGAAAGAAATAGAATCCATGAAACCATTTCAAACAGATATCCAGGAGATTAAAAATTCCATTGGAAGTATATGTAGCAGAATCAGCAGATGTGAGGACAGAATCTGAGATCTAAAAGATGGCACTGCAGTTAATTATCAGGAAAAGAATGATTGCTTAAAAATAGCAAAGAGCCGGGCGTGGTGGCGCACTCCTGTAATCCCAGCACTCGGGAGGCTGAGGCAGGAGGATTGGTGTGAGTTCGAGAACAGCCTGGGCTACAAAAGTGAGCTCAAGGCCAGCCTGAACTGCATAGTTAGACTCTGTCTCAAAAAGACAAAAAAAAAAAAAAAAAAAAAAAAAAAAAAAAAAAAAAAGCAAAGAACAGGCCCGGCCAAATAGCTCAGTGTATTAAAGCACTAGCAAGCAGGCACAGAGGTTGGGAAGTTGGATCCCCAGGCCTGCCATGCTGGCCCTGGCCCGCCCCCCCAGGATACCCTGAGATGGCAATTGAGACTGATCATGGTGGTGCATTCCTGTAATTCCAGCACTTGGGAAGCTGCAAATAGGAGAATCACTACGAGTCTGATTTAGTAGTGAGACCCTGAACACCCTGTAGACCCTTCCCCAAAATACAGAAAAAAATAAAAAATAAAGCAAGGAACCACAAAAAAAAAAAAAAAAAAAAAAAAAAAAAAAAAAAAAAAAAAAAAAAAAAAAAAAA
>PVJA010012346.1:8394-52378 GCA_004027025.1 Myocastor coypus
GGGGGGGCAGAATGCAAACTTCTACTCTGCTAAGGGTACAGGAGTAATTAGGAGTCCCAGTGGGAACAAGCACCCCAAGTTTGTGTTTACTGCGACTGTAGCATGGGACATTAAATCTTATCGTCACAATTCATTCTGGGAGCCCTTTCTAAGAAAGCTTCAGATCATTTTAGGGAAAACTTTTTCTTACACGGAAGCAAACAATGCCCATAAGGGCCAAGCTGCACCCATTCCTTTTTTTTTTTTTTTTAATCAGAGATTGAACTCAGCACCTTGCACTTGCCAGGTAGGTGCTTATGCTGCTGAAATAGCTCCCTGGCCTGCACCTGCTCATTTTTTAACAGATGAAGCTCATTCCAATCATCACAATGCAGAAACATGGGCACAGATTTGTCAGATGTGCCAGGACAAAACATTACCTTCTGCACAGTGATGCCGGTCCTTCCTGCAGGTTCTGCCAGCAGGGGTTACCAGGGGGAGAATGGATGGCAGAGACTGGCTCCTTCCTGTTTGCATCACCCCAGCAATTACTTTGTCAGCAACAGCCTTAACGTGTGCCTTAGCAGCAGGCAAGCTGCCCCTGGGTCCCTGGGCTAAGTTCCAGCTCCACGGTTCCAGTAAGAACTTCACCCCATGGGCCGGGCGTGGTGGTGCACGCCTGTAATCCCAGCACTTGGGAGGCTGAGGCAGGAGGATCAGTGCGAGTTCGAGACCAGCCTGGGCTACAAAAGTGAGCTCAAGGCCAGCCTGAACTGCACAGTGAGACCCTGTCTCATAAAACAAAAACAAAAACAAACAACAAAAAAAAAAAACCAAGAACTTCACCCCATGGAAGGCAGCTACCTTCTCAAGAGCAAACCCTTGAAAAGGAGCAGCAGCCACCACGTGTGGCTGGTGCAGGGCACAGAGGCCTGTCCCCTCACATCTAGGTGGGACTCATCAGCCCCTGAGCTCCCTGGAAGACTCCGAAAAGCCCCCACCCCCACCCCCAGCTTCAGCCCCTCGTGAGCGAGCTTCCCCTCTTGCCTAGTTCCTACTGGTGCAGGTCCAATAAGCCTCTGCAGTCAACTGCTGCCTGCAGCTCCCTCTCTCAGAATGCGTCGTGGAGCCCAGGCCAAGCCAAGCTGCTGCAGTGTGAAGAGTAGAACGCTACTCTCACACAAGAAGCAAGTAATGAAAGAAACGCTTACATTTACCAAAAAGTATTCAAAGAGAAGGAAGGAGGAAAGGAGTGAGAGTCAAAGAGTAAAGAGAGGAGGAGGATTGCACATCTACATGAAATAGCAAATGGAAATAAAACAGAGTGTTCCAAAGCAAGGTGGCCACTCAGACCATAACAACGTCCCTGGAGCTTTTCCGCGAACATCAGCACATGCTTTTCCTCTGCGTACAGAAGCCCCGGTGGTCATCTCAGCCTTCTTGCTCTTTCAGATGCAGAAGAAACACTGCCAGGGACTTGACATGAAAGGAACTGGAACTTGCTCCACCAGCGAGAACTCCAGGGCCTCATGGAAGGAGATGAGTGCTTATTTTATGTCTGGATCTACGTCTGCCCCTGGGGGTGGCGTGGGATAGCAGCAAAAGGGCCCATGTTCCCACTCTATTGAGCAGAACTAGAGAGACAATTGATGGGTAGGCTCCTACAGTCCCAACTCCTAAGGAAGATGCCAGACTTTGTCCCTCCTGGTACCTACCCAGGACTCCATGCTTTCATTGTCTACTGCACTGTCTGGAAGAGAAGAAAAGATGGAGGCTGGCTAAGGTCTGGCTTTTGTAGCTCTTACAGGCTATGACACTTGAACCTTTATGGTCTGTCCTAAGATAACTGCGGAGGAGCATGCAGTTGCCCTTTTCATTAAAGTATAACACATTTGTTTCCAGCTACCTTCCGCTGGCACTCACCCGTGTTTGTCTGATCAGCAAGTTGGTCAGCACCAGTCAGAATCACGTCATAACGGTAAGCGGTGGGAGGCAGGGGTCAGCCACACTGTAATCTTTAACTATATTACTTAAAAGCAACTGGAGAAATCTCATTTTAATATTCAACTTCAAAGAGAAGCCAAAGGTGAGGAGATTATTATAGTAATGCCTGGGGACACATTAGAGAATGACATGTGAAAGGGCATTAAAAAAATGAAATAAGCAAGACCTCTATTACCAAAAGACAGTGGCCATGCTGGCCCCTGTCTGGTTTTAGCCTGGTCCTGGGTCAGGAGCAGAAGAGACAGAGAAGTAACAGATGGCGGAAGCGTGGGGGACATCACATTGTTTCATGTGTCACTAAGTCACATCTGTGTGCCTATTCTGACCAATAGGAAGGCAGAGAAGTCAGACTGGGGGACAATCATCACAGGACTTGATTTCTTGGAATCCTACTGTTAAATGAACGGCAAAATCAAGCTCCTTGTGAAGACACATGCTTCCACGCACACGTGAGCATCAGGTGAAGTTCGCAGTACTCACCTGGCCTGCTTAACAGATGCAAAGGTCTGGGAACATTTCAAATAACATTAATCACCCACAGGCAGAGAGGTATACTTTCAAAAAGTATAAAATTATAATGATATAGTTCTTGATCACCATAACTCTTTGAAGACAAGTCTGGGACACAGCTCCCTTCATTTCTCTGTTTGGTGGTTGTGCTACTGCAGAGTTCTTATACCCCATGGCTGGCCCTGTGAATACCAAGGGAAAGAGGTGAGAGAGACACAGTTCTTATCTTGATGGTGCTGGTAGTGTCACTGGAGACAGAGACCTTAGGGTAAGTATATATTGATGGCTATGTTGTGTTTTACACCAAAAGAACCTAATCTTTTTTAAGGGGGAAGAAAGATCTTCACCTATGAAGCTAACAGCCTTCTGAGACCTCATCAAATAAGACAGAGTTGGTATATAGAAACACGAAGGAAGTTCCTGGCAAGAAAAACATCTCTAGAAGTGCAGACAAGCAAGAATGCAACATACATAAAATGACGTGGCATCCTCAGACGGGAAGTTGTGATGGGTAGGGAAGCAAGGTGGTCAAGGACCATTCTAGCAGCTCTTGATGATGGGAAGTTGGTTTATTTGCTTCACTGATTCTTTGAGTTGAGGTCTTGTTATGTAGCGCATGTCAGCCTTGAACTTGCTATGTAGCTCAGGTGAGTATCAGACTTGCAGCCTCTTGCATTAACCTCTCAGAGTACTAGAGTTACAGACATGAGCTGCCACGCCAGGCTGATATGAACTTTGATGGTTACGTTTAAGTAAGAAAATCACATGGCCAAGAAGACCCTCCACCTGCAGGGAGAAAAGACAGGAGTGGAAAGGCATCTGAGATGGTAAGGAAAGGTGACTTAGGAGACGAATGTCCTTGTCCAGGAGCAAGATGGCAAGAGTTTGGGTAAAGAAGGCGGAAGGGGCAAGAATGACCCCCAGATTTTCAACTTGCCTACTTGGGAGAATGACAGTACCTTCCTAAAGCAAGAAATGCAGGAAGCGAAGCAAGATTGGAATGGGTAATGGAATGAGGTTGAGGAGACAGAAATTAAGCCAGGTGGCAAGTCTAACTTTAGTTTTTTAATTGTTCTCAGCCTTCTGGGTGGCTATGTTGGGAAGGGAAGCAAAGCTTTGCCTTGGAATCTGTAGATGGCATAGATACAGATGCTATAGATATAGGCAACACACAGGTGGGGATAAAGATAGATGTAGAAATAGAGCTATGAGAGGCAGCAGTAAATGAGATTATGTGTATCTGGGGCTCTTAAACATTTTTGTGGTGCCATCGATTGAACTTGAAGCCTTGGCTGTGCTAGGCAGGTGAGCCAGCACTGAGCAACACCCCTGTCCTCTCCAACATTCTTGGTAAGATCTATGATCTATAGTGGACAATGTCTTTTCTAACACACACACACACACACACACACACACACGAAACAAAAGATACCTTAAATCATTCTGGCCACCCTGACCATGGTAATGGTCAATGACCCTCCTCTTTCTCACAAGCTGGCTACAAATCTGTTATATTGACATAATGACCTGCCCTTGGGTTACTATGTACAGCTTGAAAAGTTCTTAATTTGTATTTATAGCATATAGAATGAGAAAAAAAAAAAAAAAAAAAAAAAAAAAAAAAAAAAAAGAGGGCCAAAGGAGAGCCCTGAGGAGGTCCACTGTGTAAGGGCCCACTATGAGGAGAGTGCCTACAAAGCAGAGAGAAAGCATCCAATAGAGAGAAGGATGGTACGGGACTGAGCACCCACAAGGGCTCTCCTTAGAACTGCAAGATCAATACAGCAGTTCTGAGAGTCACAACTGCACCAGGTAACCTTTAAAGATAGGAAACAGCAAGTCTTCACTATGGACCTCAAAGGCACTGGACCCCTTTACAAGGTGCTAGGATCAAATTCAGGGCCTCATGGGAGTAGCCAGTCACTCTGTCACTGAGCTACATCCCACTTCTAAAAAAAAAAAAAAAAAAGAAAAACTTTTTAAAAAACATCTATCAACCTTTCCTTTGGTTTCATCAAACAGGATTGTAACATAACGGGCTCCAAACCAACTACTGATAAAAGTAGTAGGATGAGCATGACTGGGGAGCCTGGTGAGTGTCCTTGCCCTGGGGCAGCTTGGCAGAGGTACAGAGGCTCAAGCTCTCCCCCAGCCCTGGGGATCAGAGGACACATGCTCCCCAGGTTCCCAGAGAGGCCAGCATCCCAGCAGTGCTCATGGTGTCCACTACTTGGGCTCAAGTGGCCCATTCTGTCCTTGCTAAACTAAATTGCAAATGACTTTTTGAACCACTTGCTTTGAATGAATAATAAATGAATCCCATATTGTTCAGTGTAGAAAGTGTACAAATATTTTATAATATTTTTTCTCACCTTTTTGTTATGGACTAGCTTGTTAAGTGTTGGTCAGCTCTGCGAACATCACCCACAGCATTATTACAATCATTGTCCACTATTGGAACGTTTTCAGTTTATTTCTTCTTTAAAATTCTATTATTTCCCAGCTATGAATAGTTGACAATAAGATGATGTATATTTTGTCTTTCCATTGATAAAACAGACTTTCCCTCTCTGGTACACTAACATTTTTCCCTTTTTCTGGTACTTCCCTCCTATTCAGATTCAGTGTTGCAAACATGTAAAAGAATATCACTGAGTTCTGGAAAAATACATAAATTATATCTAAGGTATTTATGAGAAACACTTTTGTAGGGTGTAGCATGAAATTATAGGTATTTTTCACAAATAAAATAAACATGAATTAGTAAAAGAAACTAACCAAAATTATTACAGATTTCACTAAAAAATGTCAACGGCAAATGCAATGTTATAAATAAAAACTATGCAAAAAGTAATCACCATAATATACATAGACAAGTGACTGGCCAAAATGACACCTGCCCAAGGAATGATGGGGGAAAGCCAATACAAAAAAAATGTACCGTCCAAGTGGTACTTGTGGTTCACTGTTAAAATTTTAATATAGACTGAGCAACTTAAGCAACTTTGACTAGAAAAAGACAGCAGCATCATGCCTTCAGATCTTCCATTCCAGAGAGGTATGAAATTATAACTCAGGGCTAATGATATCATTTGGCTTCCGGAAAGTTCTGCATTCTTTAAAGCCATAGGATAGGTTTGACCATTTTCTTTGGCTTGTTTGTTTTCGTGGTACTGGGGGTGGAACCCAAGGCTTTCACACTGAAAAAAAACTGAGATAAGGGTATCACTCACTTATGAAGTTGCCCAAGGCTGAACTTGAACTTTCAATCCTTCTGCCTCAGCCTCTCAGAGAGCTGTGGTGAGAGTGTGTGCCTCTGATGCCTGGATTGGTTTTTTACTAAAAAAAAAAAAAAAAAAAAAAAAAAATTAGCATAGTTCCTTTTACTAAGTTCTTAAAAGTATAGACTATAAATCAGAAGTTCTGCCTGCTAGATTAGGAGGTCACCCGCTTGTCCAGGTCACAACAGCTGTTAAGGCTTGGGACGGGTCTCACCTCATGACCTCTGTCTAGGGCTTAGGGGTCTGAGACAGAGAGCATGGGAAAATTCCAGGAAAGAACAAACTTGGTTCAAGAATGGCAGAACAAAGCTAAGAGGGAAAGTTAAAGGAATTCTTATTCTTTAGGGTGAAGAAGAGAAGCTTGAGAAGTTAATACGCATTATGTATATTGTTCTATTCAGTAATTTTTTTTCCTTACTTAAAAACAAACTCAAATGTGCATATCAGAATTTTTAAATTAGAAAAGGGTGAACATATAATCCTTCTTGTGACATTTTTCCTACTCATTCATCTGTTCATTCACATTTATTAATTACCTGGCTCATGGAGGGCACTCTGTTGTAATAGTCTTGCTATTATCTTTTCACAAGCATGGGACATATTCTTCTAAGAAACATAAATACAAAAAAAAAAAAAAGAAACGTAAATACATTTCTAATACTGTGTTGGTAAAAAAATGCAGCCACCTCAATATTAAAAGCACTGTTTGTGTATGTGACATCTTCATCTTCTGTCCCCCAAGTCACTTTTCCAGTCCCTTATTTGATTTCTCCTCTCACTTGTTGTCTCAGTTACTTTTCTCTAATTGCAGGACAAAGTACCCAGTGCCCACAATAAGGAAGGAAATGTTTACTTAGCTCACAGTTAGTGGAGGTTCCAGTCCATACTCAGATGTCTCCAAGGCAGTGCGGCACAGGGCAGGGAGCAGCAGTTCACGACAGTAGAAAACAGCAAGAGCAATACGGAAGAGTAGCGACGACAATGGCAACAGAGATCAAGTCTGTCTCCATTATGTTGCATTCAGTCTATCTGCCCCAGGCTGAGTATAGCACTCACACCCCTAATCCCAGCAGCACTTATATCCATAATCCCATCACTGGAGCATGAGTTAATTGCAAACTCTAGAAGTCACCCCAGTGATTGCATGAGGCTTTGGGGAAACAACTCAGACACAAACCATGGCATCCATGTTCAGTTTTCTTCATGCATTAAAGCTAATTGATGACCTTCTCCGTAGACTTCTCACCACTGAAAACCAGTCATTCTTACCTTTGCACTAGCACAATTCTCACACCACAGGTTGCCATGTGTTTTGCACTTCTTTGCATTTATATCTGCTTGGTGGCAAATCTCATGGTAAGTTTTCAAAGGACAAAACCTCTTTGATTCCGCATGTTCCTCTAGCACTTAGTTTCCTGCCTGATGGGAAGAGTTTATGATGACCACCAGATATTTCTGGCTGTTCAAACCTTCTGGGCCTCTACTAGGTGTACATTCCATAGTCCCTTGTAGTTAGTTGCAAACATGTGACCAAGTTTGTCAATGAATTATAACAAGGTGATACATGACACCTCTAGGCCAAAAGGTAGATTGCCAGTAGAAGACGCTCAAGTTTCAACTTTTCTTTTGGTTATTTGAATGGCAGTGCCAGGAGAAAACTTGCTCCTGCAGTTGTGCCCTAAAGCAAGACTAATGCCAACAAGCGCAATTCCAGCTAACTTTAGGATGAACAGGGCACATGAGCAAGGAATAAACCTTAAATACTTAAGCCTACTGAGATCAGGATTGTTTGCTGCGAAGAAAATCCCAGCCTACCCTGCTTGATAAACTTGTCAATGTCAGGCGTGCTCAGCAAGGACTGTGGGCCAGAGCATTTTTAGAAACCCATCAGCAGCAACAACGAATAATTTCATCATCAATCTTTAATTTATAAAATTAAATTGCCAGCCTCAAGTTCAGGTGTCAGGAAGGCAGGATGGTGTGAAACAGAGTGCACAGCTGGGGAGGTGCAGGTTTGCAGAACATCGACACGGCCTTGAGGAGGTCCTGGGCCTCTCAGAGCCCTGCAAACTCCAGGCTGGCTGGTGGCTTACAGTACTCACCCTGCAATATGGTTGTGGGAATAAAAACTGGCAAATAAAAGTGGCCAGCAAGCGGTGACATCCAATAAATTATTATGACTGCTTTTGGTGCGTTTGTTCATATTGGACCATGTGAAAATATGAGAGATGACAGGTGTCTCAGCCTACGCTGAGCTGTCTGCTGCATCGCTTTGCCCTTTTTCTTTTTTCCAGGAGTAATTTCACCTCTCTGTTAAGGAAATTTGGGCTTCTGTTGACTTAAAGAAATGGACTACTATACATGAAGAGACAATTTCTGTCTAAATCTTGTTTCTTTCATTCTGCCAAAGAAATATTTTTAATGAATTATTCAACGTTCCCCTGTGCTAGACACCAGTGAGTCACATTAAATAAACAGATGCACTGAGACAAGAAAAGTGAGAACAGAAATAAGATGCTTTTTGGCATTTGTGGATTGAAAACGGGAGTCATCTGCATTTGAAGCTCTCGATTACATCTGTAACATTTCAAAATAGGCTTGATGACAAACCTTCTGTGTGTATGATTTTTGCCTTCTTACTTTGATTTCCAACATTTGTGCGAGCATAGCGTATATTTATCCATCCCGAAATACTTCACCAAGGTGTCTAACAATCAAATCACAATCCCATAATAGTTTATAGTTGTTGTCATGGCATGTTCACAACTTGGCGATGCTCCTGGCTGTAAGGAGACAAAACTTCAGTACCTTGCCATGAGCAGAGAGTGAGTCACCCATCTGAGGGTATGAACAGCGACTTGGGCATATCGGCAGCATGTTAACAATCCTTGATATACCTGCAGCTGTGAGACCCATCACCCCCAGAAATATCTTATACACATTGTGATATGTACCAGAAGAAATATTATGTTCCAGTGAATGGCTTTTATTCCTAGAGCCTTAACAAAGAGAGAAAAACCTCAGCATCCATTTTCCCCAGTCAGGTAAGGATCCTACTTCTCTTACGAGCAGCAGAAGTGTAGGAAGGAATGATCTCTTAGTTTTCTCTTACTAAATGGACTGTATTTCCTCTTTCCCCCTTCAGCCTTTAGCCACTGTCTCTACATTAATCTTCTTCTATTCAACTATAAAAAGAAACAGATAAACTAGGGAACATTTATAAAGCTGCCCTGGCCAAGATATTTCATTTGGCTTTAATATTCCACAAAAGCGCCATTCCTCTGTCTGCAAGTATTCTGTTATTTGGTGTGGTAGAAATAAAAGAAAATTGGTCATTATCCTCCAGTATGATAAACTATGAAGGTTTTCTCAGAGCATCATTAAAATAATGTTTTTTTTAAACTATGTTATTCTAGGGAAAAGACAAAATACCAAACATATACACAATGTGGTCCTAGGTTTGCAAACACATATCCTCACACACAGAAAACTTTGGAGGGTTCACGAGCAGAGGGCACATGCCTGTCCACTCTTCCTCCCTTCCTATGCAGCACAGGAGTGCCCTGTGAGCAAGACTGCAGTCACAGATGTGAGATTTGAAAAACTTCCTGGAATATAGACCACAGGGAACTGGAGTGACTGAGTAATAAAGATAGAAGAAAAGCCAAAAGAAGGCTCCAGCAATGGCAATTTTCCTTTAGACAGGAATATGCTAGTGAAAAATAGCAAGTTCAGAGTTAACCAGTACTATACACAGTGTGGAGAGGGGTCTTGTCAATAATGACCTGGCCCATATATTCAAAGATCTCATTAGGAGCAAGTGGGCTAGGCTCCATCTTCCCATCTCCCTCCTAGGCTGAAGTTTGGTGGCAGTGTTTACTGTCACGCTGAAGCCACAGGACTGCTTCAAGCAGTGGGCCCCAAGTCCTCTAGTAGAAAGGCTGACTGGACAAAGAAGCCATGCAGACCCAGATATACACAGAATTAAGCATGGAGCAGGGCACAGGAGGAGGCCACCCACAGGAAGGACTCAAAATGCTAAGATTGCCGAAGTTGAGCCGACTACGCTCCAGGGGGACCCTTTTATCTTGACTCCTACAGCCCTCAGGCATAGCCATGGAAGCTTTGGAAGGTTTCTTGCTTTTTGGTTCAACACTGTGTGTCCTAGGTTCTCTGCTCAAGGCCCAGACTCAGCCATTTCGACAAAGATGCTTGGTTCCTTTTGTTGGAAGATGATGTGCAGAGAACACGGTCTCAGTGCTATGGATGCTTTTTGTTGGAGGTTGTCACCGCTTCTAAGTGCACTTTCAGTAGTGGACTATATGCATTTCTCAGGAGAAGAGAAACAAATGATGACTTCATAATTGTTAAGCTCAAATTTAACATTATACAAATTTTACTTAATGCCCTTGATTTTTATTTGTATCTCCTTTTTCTTATGCCAAAAATCTCAGTTCATACTCATGTTGACCTACTTGGTTTAGCCCACATTAGACATACCCAAATTTGAAAATGATACTCTATATTTATAGTACCAATAAGACCACTGAATACTTAAGATTTATTTGTAGGTTTTGTAGTACACAAAAGTCCTTCCCATTAAGTGAAAATACTTTATTTAAAATGTACTTAAAAGAATCACTTCCTTTATGATATGTAAACAACCACATTAAAAGTTAAGTTTATTTGTGTTCTTTTTTTGTTGTTCAAAAGAAGAAAAAACTTGGGGATAGCTTTTTACTCTTTTTTTTTTTTGTCTTTCTGAGACAGGGTCTCGCTGTGCAGTTCAGGCTGGCCTTGAGCTCACTTTTGTAGCCCAGGCTGGTCTCGAACTCGCACCGATCCTCCTGCCTCAACCTCCCGAGTGCTGGGATTACAGGTGTGAGCCACCACACCCGGCTTAGCTTTTTACTCTTGATTTAAACACTTACCACTTTTCCCTGGGCATCACCCTGGCAGCGAATTTCTTTAGGCAGTGACTGTCCTGAGTGTCACTCAGGTATCATTTCTACAAGGCAATTCTTTTTTTTTTTTTTTTTTTTTTTTTGAGACAGGGTCTCGCTATGCAGTTGAGGCTGGTCCTGAGCTCACTTTTGTAGCCCAGGCTGGTCTCGAACTCACACCAATCCTCCTGCCTCAGCCTCCCGAGTGCTAGGACTACAGGCGTGCGCCACCACGCCCGGAGCTACAAGGCAATTCTTATATTGAATATATTTGATAAAATTATCATTTGTATATTTCCTGTTATATTATTTTATAAAAATAAATGAAAAAATGTGTATTTTGTCATCCTGTATTTAAATAATTGGAGTGGTAAAGACTGTCATTTGTAGTTATGTAACATATAATGGAATTATTTCCAGTTTTAGAACTATTTTTAAAAGGCATGTACAGCCAGATCTATCCTCATGCCCTGATCTCTCTTTCTGGAAGGTAGGCACCTTAAAAATTGATTGTTTGATATTTTCCTTGCTTCTTTTTGAAAATACATGCATATGTGCATACATACATGTACTTGTGTCCTCTTCTTTTTATACTACGGTCTTCGTTTTTCACTTTGATTTTTTTTTTTTTTTTTCATTTTTTAATGCATCTCAGACTCATAGCGATCCTCCTGGTTTTCAGCTTCTCCATGGTTGGGATTATAGGCGCACACCACCAAGCCAGGACTGAGTTACCAGTTCAGTGTGCCCTGGCGGTGGGGCCTGAGCAGCATGCAGCACTGGGACTGGGGACTGAATGCAGGTCCCCACGCTGACCAAAGCCGGTACTTAGTCCCACTGAGCTAGCTCGTCGGCCCTTCATTTTGTTTTTTATCTCATCTACACATCCTAGAGTGCATTCTGTGCTCACAAAGAAAACTTTGCTCATTCCTTTACTGTTATGTAGCGTTCTATTATTTTGATTTACCTTCATTTATTTTCTTTTTCTTTTCAATTTTTTATCAGTACCTGCCGACCGCATGTGCTGATGTGTTCCTCATGGGGAGTTGGTACATACAGATGGCATACCTCAATTCTTTACTCTTCCCCGTCTACACTCTTCCTACCTTTTCCTTCCACCTCTCAGTTCCCTTCCCTTTTGTAAAACATCTACTTCCCTATCTCCTATGATTTATCTTTTATTTTGCCCTTGATAGTTTGGATTTCTCATAAAGGAAATCACGTGTTATTTAAATATTATGATCTCAAGGTGCACACATTTTCCTACAAATGACGCAATGTTATATTTCTTCGTGGAAGACACTACATTTGCTTTCTTCTCTCACCTGTTGGCAGATAGGTAGCCTGCTTCAATCATTTAGGGTTGTGTGTGCTACAAACATCAATTTATAATTGTTTTCTGATTTCTTTAACTCTTTTAGGATGACACCTATAAAAGGAATAGCTGAGTCAGGTGGAATTTCTCATTTCAGTGTTTTGAGGAATCTCCGTATTTCAGAATGGTTGCACTAGTTTACATTCCCACCAACTATGCAGAAGGAGTCCTTCTCACCTGCAGCCTTGCTATCATTTGTTGCTATTTGATTTCTTGATGAAAGCTATTCTTTCTGGAGTAAGAGTGAATATTAATGTTGTTTTAATTTGCATTTAATTTGCTTTTCCACAGATACTGAACATTTTTTCATGCATTTATTATCCATTTGTCCTTCTGAGAAGTGTCTGTTTTTTCAATAGCTCATTTTTTATTGAATCTTTTCATCAGAGGAATTCAAATTATTCTTAGTCCTTTCTATATTCTAGATACCAGCCTTTTGTCTGACGAATAGCTGGCAAATTTTTTCCCACTATGTAGATTCGCTCTTTATTGTTTCCTTTGTTTTGCAGTCCTTTAAACTGAGTATTATTCTATTTGTTGATTCTTAATGTTATTTCATGTGCTATTGGGTTCTGTTCATAAAGCCCTTGACTACCCTTACGTTTTCCAAGTTTTACCTATTTTATCTTTCAACAGATGGTTTCTGTTGCAAAATTTACATCTTTTTTTTTTTTTTTTTTTTTTTTTTTTTTTTTTTTTTTTTTTTTTTTTTTTTTTTTTTTTTTTTTTTTTTTTTTTTTTTTTTTTTTTTTTTTTTGTCTTTTTGAGACAGGGTCTCGCTATGCAGTTGAGGCTGGCCTTGAGCTCACTTTTGTAGCCCAGGCTGGTCTCAAACTCGAACCAATCCTCCTGCCTCAGCCTCCCGAGTGCTGGGATTACAGGCGTGAGCCACCATGCCCAGCAAAATTTACATCTTTGATTCATTTTGATTTTAGTTTATTTTTGGGTGAGAAATAAAAGTCTGAATTCAATACTCTGCAGGCAGAGTCAGGTTTCTGAGCATTGTTTAATAAAGAACCCATCTTGCCTCCAGTGAATAATTTTGGCTCCTCTGTCAAAGATCTGATAGGTGCATATGCCCGAGGTTGTTTCTATGTCCTTTACTCTCCTGCACTGATCTACAGGTCCATTCTGGGGGGTCAGTGTTATCCAACTGTTATCACTGTAGCTTTGTGATATAAATTGAAGTCTGGGCTCGTGATGCTTCCTGCTTTGTTCTTGATACCAAGGATTGCTTTAGCTATTCTTGGGACCATCTGTTTCCATATGAATTTTAGGACTATTTTCTCTACTTCCATGAGGCATGCTGTTGGTAGTTTCATTGAGATTACCTCAAGTTTATGTGAGAGTTGGAAGTTAGCCATTTGGAAAATATTCATTTCATCTATCCAAGACAGGAGATATCTTTGCATTTTGTGATGTATGCTTCAACGTCCTTTTCAGCTACTGTAGTTTTTTGCAGTAGACATCTTTTACTTCCTCGGCTCAGTTAACTGATAAATATTTCATTTGTCTTGATGGTATTACCCATGTTATTATTTTCCTAACTTGTTCTCAGTGAGTTCATCATTGGTATATAAGATTGCTATTAATTTTTACATGTTGATTTTGTATCCTTCTAAATTGCTGAATTTAGTTATTGGTTCCAGGGGATATTTTCATGGACTTTTTAGGGTCTCTTGCATAGGGTATCATTTAACTGAAAGTAATGATAACTTGACTTCTTCCTTTCTTCTATTCCTTGCTCTTGGTAGTGTTTCTAGTATTCCGTCCTACAGGAGTAGTAGAAGTTCCCATTCTTGTCTTGTACCTGATTTTAGAGGGAAAACTTGTTTTCCCATGTAACATTATGCTTGCAGTAAGTTAGTCATGAATGGTTTTTATCAGATTGAGATAAAGTTCTTCAATGTCTGTTTTCTTCAGGGTTTTTATTGTAAATGGATGCTGGATTTTGTCAAAGGTGTTTTAGAAGATCATGCATTGTTTGCCCTTGTTCCGGCACATGTGATACATTACATTTATTGATTTCCATATGTTGAACTTCTTACATCCCCAGGATGCAGCCTATTTGGCCATGGTGTATGATCTTTTTGATCTTTTATTTCAATCTGTTTCTCAATATCTTATTGAGGATTTTTTTTATCTATGTTCATTAAAGAAATTGGCTGGTAGTTTTCTTTTTCTAATTGAGTCCTTGTCTTGTTTTGGAATCAGGGCAATGCTAGCTTCTAGGGATGACTAGGGAGTTCAGCTTCTCTTTTGATTTTATTAAGGAGTTTGAGAAAAATTGACCCAAAATCTTCCCTGAAGTTTTTATAGAACTCAGTGGCAAATCCATCAGGTCCTGGCCTTTTCTTTTTTGTTTTTTCAATTATTATTATTATTATTTTATGTATTTAGTACAGGATCTATAGGGTCTCACTACAAAAGTCAGACTTGCAGTAATCCTTCCTGTTTCTCAGCCTCCCTAATGCGGGGATTATAGGCATGCGCCACCACGCCCAGTCTCAATTGCCCTCTCAGTGTGCTCTGGGAGTGCAACATGCTGTGGGGGCAGGGCCACCATGGCAGGCTGGGGATTGAATTCCTGGCCCTTGTGCCTGCCTAAGAAGATGCTTTCATCTGCTGAACAATTTGACTAGCCCTAAAAATGTTATTATTACATGTTTTCAGTACATAACATTTGCATTCATCTTATGGAGTAGGTATGTCATACAATTCGATGCAATTATAAACAGTACTGACGCAACAAGTAGATCTGTACTTTTATAATTTTATGTTTTTGTCCATATATTCTAAACAACAAATTTTTTGGAAGTGTTACTTCTGGGTCAGAAAAAAATTCCAGTATTATTTTGTTACAAACTGTATTTCTATCAGCAGCACAGAAGAGACACATGTCTCCTACAGCTTTTCCAGAACAGCACGTTGTCAGAGTTTTGCTAATCTAATGGATGAGAAATTACAGTTTAATGTTTTCCTTGGTATGAGTGAGGCTGAACATCTTTTCATTTTTAAAGGCTTTTTTCCATGTGTTTTTCTATTACTTGCATGTTTCTTTTAATTTGTTCATTTTTATAGTAGGTGAAGTGACTTATTATTTGGAGATGAATAACAATAGCAGCATAAAAACTTGTGGCATTCGGGGCAAAGTGACACAGAAGAAAATGTTTACCTCTAATTATACTCATGATAAAACAACAAAGATTGGAAATAAATTAAATACCCTACATGAGAAACTATAAAAGAATGACAAAACAACCATTAAATGTAGATTAATGGATTTATTAAAGATAAAAGGAAAAAGGAAAAAATATAAAACTAATAAAATAAAGCCTTTAATGAAGTTTTTATTTAAGGAAAATAGTAGCAAAAGAATGAACAAAGGTTAAATAGATAAGTAAAAACTTTCAAGTAGACTAAAGAAATTATTAACAATAAAGCAAGCCGGGCATGGTGGCTCACGCCTATAATCCCAGCACTTGGGAGGCTGAGGCAGGAGGATTGGTGTGAGTTCGAGACCAGCCTGGGCTACAAAAGTGAGCTCAAGGCCAGCCTGAACTGCATAATGAGACCCTGTCTCAAAAAGGCAAAAAAAAAAAAAAAACAATACAGCAAAACATTGTAAAATATAAACATAAAAATTATTTTATAAGAGGCCTGAGTAATAAGACCAAATGCTCTTGGAAAAGATTAACATATGAACAAGCTCTCAAAAAATCTGATGAGGGTTGCCCAGATAGCTCAGCAGACTAAAGCACCTGCTTAGGCAGGTAGAGGGACCAGGGTTGGATTCCCAGCATGCCATGCTGACCCCACCCCCAAGGCTCACTGAGAAGGTGACTAAAACTCGGCATAGTGGTACACTCCTGTAATCTCAGTGCTTGGGAGGCTAAAAACAGGAGGATCACTGAGTCCAATCTCTGTAATGAGACCCTATGGACCCTGTACTAAATACATTTAAAAAAAGAAAAATAGTTTTTCTAGTCTCATCAAGAAAAACAGTGTAAAGAAACTACAAAGTAATGTTAAGAATTAGAAAGATTTTTAACATTCTCTTAGAGAGTTGAAGGAGATTTAAAACTTATCAGTAAGTTCTACATAGAGTAGTATAAATGAATATTATGTCAAGTTCTGCCATGGCTTGGAGGTTTTACTGCAAAGTACCTACTGTGGTCTCTTTTCAATTTTCCAAGGATCCCAAATGAAATGAAATATATTCTGCCTTACTTGTGGATTAAACTGGAAACTGAGCTCTCACTACAATAGAATGTGTTTTCTTGGTAGGCCCACAGGCATGACCCAGTCTCCTGATCGAACCTTTACTTACAGAAACAAGCAATAGGCCTAGGAGCCATAGTTTGCTAGTTTGATTTTTAAAAGAAAATATTGTGAGAACATACACAGATTTTTCTTGATTACTATGTTTTGACCACTCCTCTCATCGACAAATTTTGTACCCTGAGCAAATGCCTGAGAATCCCACCCAGTTCTGGCTTGGCTCTGCGCTTCTATCCTGTAGACCTATAGTCTCCCTACAAAAAAGTAGAAGCCTCCCCTTTTACCCAGCACCTGAATTTTCTGAGGAACTGTCTGTGCTTCACTAACCTCAGTAATCCCTCCATTTAAATCTTCAGACTGGAGAACAGACAAAGGGGTGATGGGGGGGTGTGTAGATTCAAAAGCAAACAAGAGGAGGAGGAAGTGGCCAGTGTTCAGTGAACCCTCAAGTGTGAAAGGCTAATCCAGAAATCACTCAGCCGCACTGGGCAACAGCTCCGGTTACGCACATGCTCACCTCGACCCCAGCCCCATGAGCTTGCTTCCTGAACCAAAGTGAACTTCGGAAAGCTGTTGTTTTGCCTCAGCTCTTGGCCCCGGCTTCTTCTATGGTACAGCTTCTACACACCAGTCCCCATAGACATCTTACTTGGAGGCCTGGGCTATTCCTGCTTCCAAGGGGAAGAATCATATGTCTAGGGGACATAAATTGTAGCACAGAAGGCTGCAGTGTTCCAAAGCAGTTATGTGTGGCCTGGCAAGTTGAAAATAGAGTGAAGTTCAGGGGCTCTGAGGTAGACAGGAAAGCCAAACAGTGCCAGGAACTTGACCACACACAATGCTTAGAGCAGGGCTTGTGGGTCTGCTGCGCTCACAGGAATAGACCATGGAAGACTCTTGTCTTGTTGTTCTCAGACATTTGGCTGACAACTAAGTTTTCGCCTCAGCAGATAGTTACACATTTGCCTATTATGAAGACAGAAACTTTTGCTGATTGGTAAACTTCTAAGAAGAAGCGATAGACTCATTTCCTCGATGGATCCCTCTTGGAGAGGATGGGAGCAGGGTGAGGACTTTGAGTCATTTCCACTGGGCCTTGGTCATTGTTTTCTTCTCTCGGAGTATGCACTTTCCCACCAGCGCCACGCTGCTTCTGTGAACCTCGTGGGCCCCCATCCTTCTACCTGCAGCCTCCGCACCCTTACTCCACAGTCATTGCTAAAGAATGGGAAGGAGAACAAGAACAGGAGAGATGGTCCAGGAGAGAGGGCCGGTCCAGATGACTGGATGAACTGCAGAAAGCTCACCCCAAGGGCCTAGGGGTCCCTGAAACTGATGCTCCAGGGCAGCTTCTCGGTGTGATTCTTCCTTGGATTGTTTTCATTTTCCCCCAGCTCCAGTTGTATGGTTTCTCTTCTGTTCTTACAGCGGTTCTTCTGGCTGGATTTCTTCAGCTCCTTTCAGGTGTCCAAAGAACAGGCTACTTTCTTAGTGTTTGGGATACTACAGCATCATTAAGCAAGCATATATTTAATTTTTTTTAAAAAAATTCTTTTATTGCTAGTGACTCTATGCAAAGAAAACATACTATTTTCTAAATAGTAGGAAAATTCCATGTGACATTAGCCCCAATTGATTAAAACTGTAAATCATTAGTTTTAGTGATTCTACATAATTTTTGAGGCATCGAAATGGGAACAATGCTTATAGAATAGTGATCCCATGTGGCTCATAACAGAAACAGGGGAACAGTAAAAATAGTATATTTAGTAACATATACTTAATAGTAATAAAGACAAGCACACAAATAATCACGTCATCTCTCTCTCTATCCATCCTTCCTCATCATGCTGGTGATGGGCTCAGCTCTTTAGATAAGCTCTGCACCACTAGCTATATCCCTAGTCCCCTCGCATTAACTAATATTCATGAAGAAGACACATATCTCCCAGTTATACTTCATTTTTTCCCTTTCCCTCTACTTCCTTCATACGTTACAGATTCTCCTATACTTTCTCTTTTCATTTGCCAACTTACCCTAAATAAACTCAAGTACCCTGAGTGCAGTGGTCACAGGTGGGAAGTTTTGGAGGTGGCTGGATTAAGGTGTGTGAATGTAAATTAAAGGTGGGACAATAAGATTAAGGGGTGTGGATAATGGAAGGCCTAGCCCAGGCAGGGGTGGCATTAATCAATAGGCTTGTGGTCTGGATGGAATATAAGAGGACAGAAAGAAGGTGGACATACCGCTGCTGCTGTCACTGCTGCTCCTGCTCCTGCTGCCTGGCACACCATGAGCTGTTTCTTCTCCTTTGTGATGTCTGTGTGCTGTGCTACTACTCTGCCTTGGAACCAGTTAACTATAGGTGGAAACCTCTACAAACTGTGACCTAAAATAAAACCTTTCCTCTTCTAACTTGCGAGTGTCAGGTCTTTTGCCTCAGCCACAAGGACAATAAATTAAAGAGGTGGTTCAAGAATCTAAGCATGATTTAAATAGGTCTCCTGCTTCAGGCCTCTTCAACAAAATTGTTGCTTGTAGCATTCATCTCAAGGCTCAGCAGGGCAAGGAGCTGTTTCCGAGTTCATGTGCTTGGCTCCAGGATACAGTTCCTCATGGGCTCCCACAGTAAAGGCCTCTGTTTTTTAATGACTGTTGTTCATAAATTCCCTGACAAATGAGCATCCCCAATATGGTAGCCTCTTTCTTCATAGGCCATAAGCCAAGAAGGCATGAGAAATGCATAGCTGGCAAGACAGTAGTCATAATCAGTTGTAATCTAATCATTAAAGTGACATTGTGTCTTCTTCGTCACGTTCTATTGTCTAGAATCAAGTCACAAGGTCTAACACCCAATCAACGGGAGGGAATTACTCGAATGTGTCTAGGGGTGCCAGAAGGTAGGACTCACCTTAGAAGACCAGTTACCTGAAGACCAGGTCAAGAAAAAAAGAGGGATAATTGCTGTAGGACAGCAAAGAAAAGTACAGAAAACAGAAGAATTTCAGGGTTGAACACCGAAACTAATAAAAAGAAGCCCAGCAGCAGCTCAGTTCATGAGTGCTTTGAACACTTGTTTGTGAACAAGGTGGTTTGCAAATAGATGTGCTTATGAAAATCTTGTTTCTGTTTGAGAACTCTGCATTGGGCAAGGAACATGACTTCTACCATCTTTGCTGAGCAGACACAAATGTAGCCAGAATCATGCGACTGAGGATCCAGTGCAGTAAGTGGTGGGACGTGGATGTGTCTGACATCCGCATAGCACTGGGAACCCACAGTGTCTTCCTTTTATTTCCAGCCCTGATATGAAGCTAGAGCGAAGGAGCTGGCGACTGTGAGGCTCAGGAGTGTTACCAGCATGACTAGTGCACTGCATAGCTGCTTGGGGAAGAATGTGGAAAACAGTGGTAGTGGAGTGGAGCAGGAGAAGCAAGAGGGACTGGAGGTAACTTCTCTGGGCACATATGGCTCAGGGTCATTCCGGGAAGGATGCTTTTGTCAGGGACAAGCTGAGGGTTCAATTTTTTTGTTGCTGTTATGCAAGCTTTCAAAAAAAATAATAATAAATAGATAGATAGATAGATAAATAAATAAATAAATAAATAAATAAAAAGGTTGGGGAAGGCATCGGCATGAACCAGATGATCTGGAGTAAGATATCTGCAAGAGGTCAGAAAATTCCAGACAGAAAAAAAGAAGGCTGGTTTTGGAAAGATTTTTTTTTTTTAATGCAATGCTACACAGAACAAAGACGTGAGGGAGAAAACAGGCAAACATGTCTTAGCAACGTCTACTAAAATAAATCTCATTTAATACGTGTCTTGGAAGTGATCGCAGGAGGAGTTCTTGGAGCACTCGGTGTGCTAGAGAGCAGTGGGAAATGCTACAGTGCGTGTGGGAGGCAGGGTGGGGAGGCAGCTGGCAGCTTTCTAGCAGTGTGCTTGTTTGTTTTGCATGGAGTGGTAACAGGGGCCACTCTGGGAAACAGTCTCATCTTCAGCGCTCATGGCCGCAACTGAGAGCAGGTTCACGTATTGGCGGTGGGCCGGGAATAGTGGCCAGTGCTTGAATCACAAGCAAAAACTGTGCAACAGACTTACAAGCGCTGGCAGAAGTGAGCGCAGGCTGACCCAGCAGGGGTGAGGATTCAGAACTATGAGCTGCCCAGGTATCTCCTTTATACCCTTCTCAGCAACCACTCCACATCCCCCAGGCCCTGTCTCGCACTGTCCTCAAAAGCACTCTCTTTCTCCTGTAGAATCCTACTGGTCAGCAGAAAAGGACTCAAGCAGATCACAATCTGAACTTTATTTTCTTAAGTGATTTTTCAAAATGAGAGTGTTTTGGCAACAGCGGGAAATACCTTTTCAGTGCAAAGTGAAAAAAAAAAGAAATTGGGATAAAGAAGTTAGTTCATGAGGAATGCAATTTCTCTAGCTTTTAGTGAGGAATTACCCTTGGCAGGATGGGTGGTTCCGAGAGCAATGCCCTCTGAGTTAAAAGATGCGACTTTTCCTCCCATACCTTTGAGCTATTTGCGTCTCACCCACCAGCCCTTAGGTGTCCTAGCTTATGTGGGCCAGTCCCTTCCTGTAGTACACAGTGTGATGTTTTGAGGTTCACCCTCCCAGGATATCACAGTAACTTTCAGGGGTTAATAAGTAGCTTCTTTGTCCTTGCTTCATTTAATTGTCCAAAGGCCAGCTGGGTCCAGAGTGTATAAAGCCACAAGCCAGCTAATGAGCAGACTCTCCTTGAGCCAGCCTGGAAGTGGAGGAGTGGCAAGGTCAGGCCGCTGAGATCCGGGGAGCAGGGATGCAGAACAGAGCTGGCCTAGTTCTCTGCGCCCTGCTGCTCCTACTTGGCTTCCTGATGATCTGCCTGGGAGCCTTCTTCATCTCCTCTGACTCCATACTCCACTGTCAGAAGAACCGGGTCCTGGCCTACTTGCTTCTGCCTCTGGGGTTCGGGATGCTTCTGAGTGGGATTTTCTGGAGCACCTACCGGCAAGCGAGCAGGAGCAAAGGGGTGTTGGGCCATGTGCTCAGACAGCACTTTGCTCACAGAGACCTGCCCCTGGCCATGGTGGACAGGTAGGTGCCAAGAAGCAGCAGGAATGTCAAGAGCTAAGGTGGGCTGAGGTACAGGAAGCTGAGTGACTTCTAACACAGTGGGGGAATGATTTACATGTTCCATGGAGCTGGATGCCTAGAAGCACAGCTCTATTGTTGGGCAGTGACTCTGGGGATAATCATTAGGGACAATGTGATGCTGCCTTTGGGGCAAGACCTTGAGGAAAGGGGAATTTTCTTAAAGAAGCAACCTCACCTCGGTTCTCACTCTTGTTGAACAATCTGTAAAGACATTCTAAACAGCCCAAGCTCTAAGTTACATTCCTGAAGCTATCATTGGTCAGAGGCAGGCAATGGTTAGCTGTTTCCTATAACCTGGTCACCAAATTATAGGGAAACAAATGCCAGGCCAAATTCTGCCACTGAACCTATGAGCATGCAGACACAAAATCAGTCCTGCATTCTCTACGACTCGGGGAAGCCCTCATAGTTGTTCTGCTCTCGCCTGGCCTGCAAGAGTTATTCAGGGCAGGGCAATCATATCATAAAGTAAGACTCAATTAACCTCACATGTTAGGCCAGCTATTATTGAGGTAAAACATGTGCTGTCAAGGACAGAAAGACATTGGCGCCTTTATGCATGTTTGGTAAGGATGTAATGTGATGCTGCTAGCGTAAAGACATTTGAAGTATTAAACATAGAATTTCCATCCGATCCAGCAATTCCATTCTAGGTATATACACAGAAGAGCTGAAAGCAGGACCTGAAATGCATGTTTACCCAACAATATTCATAGCAGCATTGTTTATGAACAAGAACCAGAAGGTGGCAACAACCCAAGGCTGATCGACAGCAAATGGATAAACAAAGTGTGGATGCACAAATAAGCATACTCAGCCATAAAAGGAAATGAAATCCTGGTGCACGCTATGACATGGATGAGCTTTGGAAAACTTGTGCTCAGTGAAGTTAGTCATGAAGGACAAATATATGTTTCTGGTTATCTCAAGTACCTAGAGCAGTCAAATTCACAGAAAGTAGGACAGAGGTTTGTAGGCCAGGGGGAGTAGAGAATGGGACATTTATTATCTAGCAACTTTGTGTCAGTTTAGGCTGGTGGGAAAGCTTCAGTGGTGGTTGTACAGCCATATGAGTATACTTAATGAGACTCTGTGTGAACTCAAAGTAGTATATTTTATTATATATACAATATATATTATATATGTAAGTGGCTCCACTGTAGGATTAATATTACCACAAGAAAAAAAAAATGATTCAGTTAACCTATGGGTTAGCTTACCATAAATCTTTTAATTCTTGGTTGAACATGGAACCATTTAGATAAAAATCTCAGGATTACCCTTAAAGTATAGCCTGTGAGGGTCCTCAGGATGCAGGCATAGGAGCATCTACAATGTTGTACCTACTTAATCTTGAGCATAAGTAATCTGATCCATGGTGGTACATTTCTGACAGCCATTATGACAACAACCCAAACCCATTTCCCATGCTTATTAGAGGAACCAGCTTGATGGAAAAATAAGATAACCTAAGTAATTATACAATATGCTGTCTAGAGAGATGATTTCTATTTTGAGGGTAATGTTAGATGACAAAAGTAGCCATATGCCTATAGGATGTAGCTTCGATTTATTAACACATGCATGGTATGTTGTCTGTACTGGCATACTGGAAAGTGAATCAAGGATAACATGACATCCATTCTACTGCCTTTTCTGCTGCATTCTCAGATGCTCAGCCTCCCGGGGTGGCTAACAAGTCAAACTGGAAAGTTCTATTCCTTGGAAGTTTTGCACTCAAATAGGGAGCCAGGTAGAAATGCCAATGCAAGTTATTCTCCAAAGGTGGATGTCAGTGGCCTGGAAATGAGCATTGCAGCGGGTGGCAGGAAGCTGGGACTGAGAGAAGTCAATGGTTCTTGGGGCCTCTTAAACTGCTCTAGGGAATGGCTCACCTTCCTGTCCCCAGAGTCCTTATTCACATCCCATGACTCAGCCTTGGATGTTCTGAGTGAAGGTTGAAATTCATGCTGTACAGTAGACATCTCCCTCAGGTATTTGGCTCTGAACCAGTGGCATTTGGAATGGAGCTGTGGCCGCAAATGGCAGTCCCCATCATGTTGTGGTTACACAGCATAAACACTCCTGGGAGGCACTGGACCAACTTGGTCTATAAATACTCTGCAGCCACGCTGGCCCCCTGGCTCCTCTCATCTCCACCCTACTGCCAATCTCATTCATGATGGAGAAGCCAGGATTGAGCCACGAGCACTGCTGAGCAAGAAGGCCAATGAGTACCTCAGCCCTGGTGTGGACGGCTTCTTGAGCCACGGGCTGTTGGCGCAGAAAGCCTACAGCTGAAGTCTGTATCAAGTTGTGGGTGGAAGCAGTTTGCCAAGTGAGGGTGTTTGCATCCTTTCTTTAGAAACCAGCTGGTGAGACTTAAAAGAGTTTTAAGGAAAGTGTGGTGTGGCTCCTGGTACAGTTAGGGACCTGTGTATAGTTGGTTCTCATTGTTTCACTGCCTGTGACAATCTGAGGCAGTGGCATGGAAAATGATGTGTATGGCAGGAAGAAGAGTGTGAGTGGGCTAAGTGCTGGCTAGAGGGGGCTCCAGGCCGAGCCCCTGTGTTCCTTCCGCTGTTAAAGATTTCACACTGAAGGGCTTTGTGCCTGTCAGTGAGTGAGCAAGAAGAAATAGATGAGAGAGGGGGGAGAGGGAGGGAGGGAGGGAGAGAGAGAGAGAGAGAGAGAGAGAGAGATCCTGTAGCTGGGAAAAGCTTCTTCTGGTAGAGCACCTTTTTTTTTTTTTTTTTTTTTTTTTCTGAACACACTCGGTGATGTCAGAAAAAGCACATTTGTTGGGTTGGTTGGTTGTTTAGAGTCAGCACTTCTTTGCACAGCGTTTCTTAGCCAACCTGCACACAGTGTGAGTGGCAAGTGCAGACACAAGCCCCTGACCTGAACACTGACGTAACACACGTCTGTGTCTGACATTCTATCTGACAGGCCAGACTTTTACCCGCCAGCTTATGAAGAGAGCCTGGCCACCACGGGGAAACAGGAGCATGCTGCCCACGGCCAGGCCGTGGACATCCCTCCGCCTCTGTACACAGAAGTGGGCCTCGGACTCAACGACGGAAATGAAGCCCACGCAGAGCCCCCTCCTTCCTACCAGGAGTCCGTGAAGGACTCAGCGGCTGCAGCGACTCCAGCAGATGCTGCCAGACCAAGCCCAGCGCTGAAGGTCGGCCATGCGCTCCAGCTCGCGGGATGCACCCTCGGGGGCCGCAGCTGCTCTTGAGTGCGACAGGCCTAAGCCACCAAGCTGTGCGACCACCGTGTGGCTCCACCGACCTGCTCGCCCACACAGGGCAGCCTGGGGCCCTGGCAAGGCACGGCCAGCACCAAGCAGGCACTTCAGGGGAGTCCCATTAATTCCAAGCAAGAGGCGCCTTGGGACCACCAGCGTGGCGTCCAGGGTGGCTCTGCCCTCAGGAAGGCTTTCTGTCCATCTTGGTGCCCCCTTTTTCCCTCAAGCCCCAGCTGGAGGAAGGCAGGAAGCTAGTCCAGACAGCCCTGGCCTCCATGCGCTGCACTACCTGAGAGTGACAAAGCGAAGGTCCTGGGAAGGAAAGGCCACGGCCATCTCATTGGTTGCTCAGCGTTTTGTTCTCTGGCTTCAGGACTCCCTGCTTCAAGCGCGTTACCAGAGCAACGCAGCCATTCACATCACAAGAGACTCTTAGAACCCAGGAATGTTATTTTGTACGACTTTATTGTAATTACGTGTGGCTATTTTTCTAGTATTAAAGGAGAGGTCTGTACTTGCTTTCAAAATGATTCAAACACAATTACTGAGTGAGTTATTTCTGAAAGAGGTCCTTCTGCGAGCCTATGTAAGGTTTCTCACAGATTAAAATTGGACAGACAGAGCGCTGAGTTCATCATACACGGAATTCAGTGTGAAATGGAATTTGCATTATCCACAGAAAATATTAATACACAATTTGACATGAATCATGTGAAGTTTTAAAACTACTGCAAAGTATCTTCTCGTACATCTCTAGGATTAAACACTGACCCTAATGATACACTTCCAATACTATCTGGAAATTCTTTATGTCTTAACACAGAGCTTTTTTAACTTCTAGATTGAGGACATTTATTTTAATATCCAGTGTCACTTGGTTTTAAAAATCTAGTTTCTCCTCAGTTGCCTTGTATTTTTTAATATCTTCAATGCAAGAGGACTGGTAGCAGAGTGCTTGGAAAAGCCACAGCCTGATGCCTTTAAGCTTGGACAAGGGTATTCGTCTTGAGGACCCTATGCCCCCTTCTGGAGGAAGCATGAGAGGCTTATGCAGAAAATACCACGTAAGTCATGGCAAGCTTTCTTTAAAATGGGCTTTGTGCTGTGAACTTGTGAGTGTCGCTTATCTCTTACTCCATCTTTGAGAGACAGGTGCTAAGAATGTTCCCATGTTGCAGAGGCACACAACTGAGGTTTGGGGGTGACAAGAAACATGCCCAGTAGGGTATGGGAGCTTGCAGGAGGAGGGGGGAAGCCAAGTCCATAGAAGGATGGGGAATGCCTCTGGCTTCACACCTCTGTGCTAAGCCAGCCCTGCCTGACTTCCCTCTTTCAATGAAGCAGTTTTGATTTCTGTCAACAATTCAGAAAATGGGCCCTAAGAGCAAGTGGAGCTCTAAGGTCACTAAAATCTCTAAGCCCTTCCGGAGGAAGCAAGTTAAGGGACTTCTCACTTAAGATGTAAATACAAAGTAAAAGCGATCAAGATGCATTATGTACATATACTAGTACCTCAAGACAAATATATTTGTTATGTATGCATGGAAGAATAAAACTGATTTAAAATGTAAAAACACCTGAGCCTCACCTTTGTTCTCTGGTCATCGTTCTGATGATGAGGGCTACATGAACAGGCAGCAGCCACGGTGACTGGCACAAGAGAAGCTCCCATAGCTGGGGGGAGGTAGAAGGTCATTGAGATGGGACAGGTCTCCATGGCCTCCTCAGCCCCACCATTTCTGAGTGCACAGAGTTGAATATATCCTGACAACTTCCTAGGAAGCCTCATTCAAGAAACTTTCTCCGTGAAGATGGGAAAGCAACTTGAGTTCTTAACTATGGGAGGATCACATATGAAGATCTCTTGTGGTTATCCAAAAGAAAGGTGATCTTTTTATTAAAAATCTAACTTATTATTCCTTTCTTGTCACCTCTTCCTAGTCCTCTATGAAGAAAATTTGCCTGGGAGTCTGAGTGCATTTATTGACGTGGCTTGCACCCAGAGTTTGGATGCGTAATAGATGGCGTTTCCAACTACTGGGACTCGGAGCGAACAGATGTTAATGTTGATTTACATAAGAAATTCTTTTCATTTCTTTATGCTAATATATTTTGTGCTCAAACTTTCTTCTTTGCATATATATATATATATATATATATATATATATGTATGTATGCTAGGGATATATATATATATATATATGTATGCTAGGGATATATATATATATGTATGTTAGGGATATATATATATATATATATATATATATATATATATATATATATGTATGTATGCTAGGGAAAAAACCATTAGAAGAACATAAGCCAAGCTATCATTCTCAGGCTGGGGATTTAGCTCCATGGCACAGTGCCTGCCTGGCAAGTGTGAGGTCTGGAGTTTGATTCCCAGTAACATCTCCCCAAAAGTATCATCCTCCATGCGAACCTCACACAGTAATAAGAAGAGTTCTTCTTGCTTCAAAGCTAAACATTATTCAACACCAAATGTAGATTCAAAAAGTAACTTGGGTGCTCTTTTTTTGAAATGAACTATTAACTTACTAATTTTTCAAACTTGTTTTCCAAATTAAGCATCATGAACATGGCTATTACCCAAAGCAAATCTTATATATGAGAGGTCAACCAACTAAAATCCAACTTGCAAGTTGAACAAAGGAGTTTTATTGGGATGCATAGCAATACATTGGTCATCCTCTGGGAGATTTACTTAGGGAAAATATTGTATTTTCCAGTCCTTCTCAAGTTTATGATCAATGGTGGTAGATTGGAAAGAATAATTCCATGAATTCTGGGAACTGTGAGAAAATGGGAAGAGGAAAATCTCCTGTAAGAAAAATCTGGGCTTAGTTTTTCTTTTAAATGTGAATGGTAAGCTGACATAGCAACTGGGGAAATGAAGTTTGTCAAGTGGTTGGCTCACCAGGATTACAATCTCATGGTGTTCCTTTGAGCAGTGAGTTTAAATAATCATCTCTATCACCCTGGAGATGTTGATGGCAAGATTGGTTCTGCCATAAATTATGCAATATCTTTCATATAGTCAATATGTTTGGGGTTCACTTTTTTACTCCTCCATGCAAAACCTCACAAGTGCCTTGACTGATATGCTTGTTTATCCCTCAAGACTTTACCTAACTGTACTGTCATTTGAGCATCTCTCCACATCAACTACCTGCAGGGCGCAGGCTAGGAACTAGAAGACATGGGGAGATGATAAAGATAAAGACTAACACTCCACATCTTCACTGTATCCTATAAAGATCTGTGACAACCGCCGAGGCCAGTGACGGCAAACTCTTCAGAGATGAGGATTCAAACTGCAACCCTAAGTCCACTTGTCATAAAGTACCGACACTGTAATTAAACCTGAACATGAGGACATGAGGGGTTTGGTTTAGACAAAAAAAAAAAAAAAACTCATATGCTAACATCTTTTGTGTTAAAATGAAAACAAATAGCACATGTGCCACAGGTTTGTCACCACGGACCTCAGCTGTGAGCCGTATGAGCTCTTTCTACTAGGAAGGGACCCAGGTTAATGTGGAACAGGCATTGCTCCATGCTCTGTTGCCTCAGATAATCTCTTGTTGTTTATAACTGCTGAAGCTCTCAGCATTGATTTACTAGCAGTTACATTACTTCTCCAGCCACGCAGTTTCTCAGACCCTTCTCTAGGCGGGAATAGCAATCTCCCTGAGGCACATGTCTGGGATTTCAGTGTTCAGCTGAGAGGACGCGACCCATGACCCAGCAATGGGACAGAGTCATCCTCCTGCCTTTCCCCATTCCCACAAATGACTTTCAGTTCCTCACGCCTGCCATAGCTAATGGAGCTCATGGCTCAAATTGACCCACAGGTGGCCAATTAGAAGTCATCACCCCACCATCCTTGTCTTTCGTGGCTCAGGGCAGACGACTCTCAGCCCAAGGAATCACCAGGGAGTTCTGCGTCAATCTGAGGCTTCCTGTGCAGAAAATATTCTGGCCACTTCAAGTCCTTTAGTCTGTAATGTTATGCAGTGCTATCGGTCTCAGTACTGTGGCTGCTGATACGACCTGGATCATGGAGATTTGATGAGCGACCTCATTGTAATGATGGCTACCAGCTCTTTAGGGACTGGATCCTGGATAGGGTAAAATGACACCTAGAAAGGCTTTTAACATCCTTTAACATCCTAAATGCCTCCCTGGCATGCACACACACATGCACACGTGCATTTGCACATGCATGTGTACACACACACACACTTCCAACCCCCCCCCCCATTGGGATGGAAGTACTGGCCTGGTTGAGAACGACTATTCCATTATGTAACTGCACCTTGCTATCCTGGAAGTGTATATTGCAGGACTGAGCCCCTTGGTTTATATCACCAGAGTGCCCCTAAGAGTTACCACACTTTATCCCTTCTATTACGGATGCTTGTGAGTCCCACAAAATTCTTGGACCTCTCAAGTCATTTACTTTTCAAGCCTGGTGGTTAAAGCTCCATTGCTAAGACCATTCAGAATATTCCATGAGAAGGGCTGGGAATATAGCTCAGTGGCATAAGTGCCTGCCTAGCAAGCACAAGTTCATGAGTTCAATCCCTGGTACTACAAAGCATGCGCGCGCGCGCGCACACACACACACACACACACACACACACACACACACGGAACATTTGGTGGAGAAAAGTGGCTTCCTGGCTTTAATCTTTCTGGGGAAGAAGCACGAGGACCTATTTGTAATGTTGAATACAAAAAGCTGGGCAAAGAGAAATAACACCTTGGCCATATGAACACGAACCAGTTCCAGAAAGAGACTGTGTTCTAGAACTACTAAAGGATCTCTGTCTCTCTGTCTCTCTCCATCTTTCTGTCTCTGTCTCTCTCTGTGTCTGTCTGTCTGTCTGTCTGTCTGTCTGTCTCTCTCTCTCTCTCTCTCTCTCTCTCTCTCTCTCTCTGAGATAAAGCTCTGGAAAAACAAGTGAATGTATAGCATTGCTCCACCTGATTTTCACAAATCTGTGTCTGCTTCAATCCCACCTGAATTAACAGACCTCTCTGTGGAGGAGTTGCTTAGTCTATATTTACCAAATGAATGAGTACATAAATTGATGAGTGAATATATATGCTGCTAGATTCGTGTGATGATTCCATAGTGAAGTAAAGAAATAAAATACGTAAGTAAAGACTGATTTACATCTGAGTTTAAATGTTTGCCATGATTAAAATGTTTGGAAACTTGCAAGCATTTTCTTTCTTAGTGCTGACATACCAAAGAATGAGTTACTACCCTGAACAACATATCTATGATTCATAGGTGGCTAGATGGTAATATCAGGGACTTTTACTCAACAGATAAGAAGGATCAAATGTGTAATGCAAATTTTATTCCACTGGCGATCCATTTCATAACTGGTTCTTGAAGTCTCAGAACCACCTTCTTATAATTTTGAAATAAAGCCTATGGCAATGAATGTTTAGATGATTTTTACTTTCTGCTGACTCCCATAGGCAATGTTGAGTGATTCACTTTTTCTGTTCCATTTATTTTGCCAATTTCCCAGGTTATAATCAGGAACAATGGTCCTTGCCTTGCAAGTACTCCAAAAGGCACAGATATCAGGAGGGTGGTCACTCTTGGAGTTTCTCAAATGGTAAAATGAATGAGTTGAAGCCTATAGTCCTTGAATCAGGTTAAAATAAGGAATTTCTTTCTTACTGGCTACCAAGTGTCCTGGCAAGTTTCTGACAGAAGCACAGGTAGCAAATGGAAACAACCACCATCCTGGCCATGCTTCCACGCTCCTGCTAAGCTCGACTACAGCCATGACACACTGCTTAACAGTCAGAGTGCACTAGCATCTTGGCAAACAACATGACGGCAGTGCGTGCCGCTCCCAAGGAAGTCAACACCCGCAGGCAGGCCCCGAGCCCCCAGCGTT
Organism: Myocastor coypus; assembly: GCA_004027025.1. Lineage (NCBI taxonomy): Eukaryota > Metazoa > Chordata > Mammalia > Rodentia > Myocastoridae > Myocastor > Myocastor coypus. Next base: position 39,126 of record PVJA010012346.1, read on the forward strand.
GTGCCTGAGCACAGATGCATCTGCCACAGCTGCATTTCCATTTCCTTCCCCAGCCAACAAAGATCAGCGTGGTCCTCTGCTTCCTAAGAGGCCATGCAGTCCTTTCCTATGCCCCATCAAGCTCAGGATTCTCCTGCCAACAATGTTTTCTCCCAGAATCCTCTGCGTTTCCTACTTTCACAGCATTCTGCTCTCTCCCTTTTACAGCTATTGTAAGTAAGATCAGCATTGTGTTCAAACAAGTGCATGAAAAGAGGACTTTGCTGGGAAAACCAGAGATCTGATTCACACAATAGTGTTCCTGTCTTCTCAGGAAAAATCTAGGTAAAGTCATCTATCAACCTATGTGATATAAGCAAATTAGGGCCTCCACACACACACACATTTTAAGCATTCATTTGCAGAATCTTGTCAAGAAACTCATTCCCACCTGCATAAAATTGGCTGCATCTGAAGGAATGCAACCAGCTTGACAGCTAAAATAATAATTATAAACTAAGGAAGAGAAAAACACCCTTTAATATGTTTTGTTGGAAGCATGCCATTGTGGTTTGTAGAACACTCTAGAAGATGTGAAAGAAGGTGAGACAGGGACATCAGGAGGTCGTAAAGCATGGGACACTGTGTGTAGGGGGCTAAAAGAAATCTAGATGTGGGCCTAGGAAGAGAAAGTGACTCTTCCTCTACACAGGGGTGAGTCTTCTCCCTGTGCAGGGACTGCTGTGGCTTAGAGTCCCTTAATCGGGCTCTGCTCTCTCTTGCATGGTTTTAGAACCTTTTCTCATGTGACACCAAAGATGTGCAGAAGCTGTGACTAAGGTTTTCCTGGCCCACTCACTCTCTGTAAAGGGGAGCTGTCTTTGTGTGATAAAATACGGGCATCAAATGACAGACATGCAGCTACAATGGACAACTACTAACTCAGTTGCATCAGAGGAACTGGACAAAAGCAAAACAAAATTGACTTCTTTTCCCACCCCTACTCCCCAACAACAAAACATCTTTTGTTATTTTCCATGTCATAAAAGTCACAAACAGGTAACAAGAAGGTGTCACGAAATGTCCCCCTCTCTGGCCTCGGCAGGTGATCTTCCACTCAGGTGATGACGGTGGGTCCCCTCCGGCCAGTTCTCTCATGAATCTGGGATATTTTCAGCGCAATGGCTATGAGAGGGCTCAGCACTGCCTGGAAAAACAGGAAGAACATTTGTGAACAATTCGATCAGTTGCAGAGTGGGGCCTTGTGATGGGTTCTGTCAGGGGCACTGGGACTCATGTACCATACTGCCACTGACAGGTCACTCTACTCTCTTCACTGTTTTCCTCTTGGAAAGCTTGAAAAGGGCAGGGCAGGGGAGGTAGGGTTGTAGCTCAAGCAGATGATGATTTCTGAAGTTTTATCCAGGTCCCTCCCAAATTTACCAAACACAGAAAGCACATGAGCCAACTACTAGAACCTGAGAAAACAAGAATGTGAATTAAGGAAGTTAATTTCCGAATACGTGCGCCAGCGTCCACCCCACACAACTTGAGGATGAAAGCTCATTCTTCATCCTAAAGCCGTGAGTCCAAAGAATCAATCATCTTGATGTTTCAAAGATGACAGATGGGCCGACCCGTTGTCCAAGGCTACATAAGTGACCATTTCTTCCCACTTTGTACAGTTGTGGCCCACGAGGCAGCCCAGGCTTCCTAGAAGGTGGGGGAGGTTTAGGGTCCTGCAAGGGTGAGTGACCAGAAGTGGGGTGAAAATCAGTTCTTGCCCTTTAGTTTCTTACATCATAGGAGTGGGACAGCCTTGCTTTCCCTCATGTGGAGCACCCCCATTCACAGTAATCTCAGAAGATGCCTGGATGGAACACTGCTTTTAAAACAATGAGAAAGTCCACCTATTTTCCCTCCTTCAATTCCTCCGAGTCTGCCAAGGAGGACTCGCTGCTGATCTTGAACACCTTAATCAAGATAGCACAAATATCAAGCAACAATCACCTGACTCTAAGGTGTTAAGATGGTTGATTTTTATTAAATTCATTTTTACAGTGTGCTTATATTTAGGAAGTCGTATCTTTTCCAAGTGGGGTGCTATACGTCTTAGTTTTGGAACACATCTATAAAATAAACAGGTGTACACTGTTCTCAAATTCTGAAATTATTTTAAGGAAAAAGTCTTAAATCACATCCCCGTTGTTAAGTGAAAAATTTTCTAATTCTAGAGAAATATATAAGAAAACTAAGAAATCTTTGTTAGTAAATATCACTTTTTGTGTTATGTTCTAGATGTTTTTCTAAAATAGGTGTTTTCTAAAATAGGTGTTTTCTAAAATAGGTGTTTAGGGCCCGGCAGGATGGCTTAGTGGTCTAAAGCGCCTGCTTAGGAAAGCTTGGGCGGCTTCAGGGACCGCAGTTTGATCCCCGGCACCACATGCTGTGCCAGCCCTGCCCACAGGGCAGGCTGAGCCGGCCATAAAAATAAATAAACAAACAAAAGTTCTGAAACAAGAAAAAAAATAAAAATAAAAAAATTCTTTAAAATAGGTGTTTAATGGATCATGTGGCCTCGAAACCACTTCTTGATTTTGAATTTTTTTTTTTTGGTATTAATGTTTAGGCTTGGACTTTGTTAGCATAGCTTTTACTGTTTTTAATGTGGCAATATGTGCTCTTGTATGTATCATTCTTTTGTTGTCCACACTGCTATGGTCTGAAATTTCACACTGCCTGTTATGTGTTAAATCCTAAAATCCTATGAGTAGGTTTCAGGCCACTGTTGTGGATACTTCCTTTTGTTTAATTCAACGAGACTTTTTGATGTGCGTGTATATGTGACATGCACGACGATCTTTACTGCTATGTCACCAAGTGTATGAAAGTCATGAGCATGATAGATTTTTTGGTATATAAAAATTTCAAGTAAAGTAAAAAAAAAAAAAATTTTGTAAAAAGTCCAAGTGGGGTGCTAGTGTAAACCTTCTTTAATAGATGTTCTACATGAAAGCAAAATGAGTCCACTAGCATTAAGATTTTGATAGAAAAGATGGTTGGGCTATGCTGGGATAAGAGAAAAAACAAGGATTCCATAATTCAGGAAAATAAAGCCTATATTGCAGGGGTGGTGCAGATGCTGTTTTTGCCATCGGACCTAACTCTTAAACAGACACAAGCATGAAAGGAGTGCAGGCACCCCAGGTCCCACAACAAGAGCATAAAGAAATGCCTGTAGCACAGCAGCCCAGGCACCCTGAGCAGAGGACAGACACAGAAGGACAGTGAAAGCGAAGCAGGCCAGACTTTCTGGGCAGGACCTTGGCACCAGGGTCAAGTCCAAGGATTTTGTTCCTTAGGCAAGGAGAGACGTTCAAGCGCTTTGAGCTCAAAGGAGTGGACATGCGCTTTGCAAGCTGATTTATAAGCAAGTCTGGTAACTTACACTCATGGCTATTTTGCAAAACTAACTTTCATAGGCTGAAAAATGAAGCTAGACATCACGATGCCGGCCTATAATTGCAGCACTCTGGGAGGCTGAACCAAGAGGATTCCAAGTTCAAAACCTACATCAACATTAAAAATAAAAAAGGCTGGGGATGTAGCTCAGCATAAAGGTCCTGGATTTAATCTCCAGTACCACCACCACTACCATATTAATATTTATATCTGGCTACAACCTACCCTGGGTACAGAACATGGAGCTGCAGAATTTAATATTGTCTTATGACTTTTTGGTGCTGCTTAGCATGATTTCTTTCTTTCTCCCAATTCATCCCTTTTGGAGTAGCACTGTACTTTGGAAGTACTTAATTTTGAATTTTACTTAATTTTGAATTTTACAGGAACCCACAGCTAAGTTTGCCTGGAGTTTTAGAGAAAATGTGGAGTTGGATTTTCCAGCAATGCTGAAACTGTTAAGGCTTTTAAGGGATGAATTAAATACATTTCATATAATGAGATAGGCATGAGGTTTTGCAGGGACCTGGGGTGGAAGATTATGGTTTAGACCTAGGATGCCTTCCAAAAGTCTCAAGTGTTTAGAGGGGAGGACTTTAGGAGAAAATTGGATTACAGTGTGATATACTCCTCAGTAGATCAATTTATTGATTAATCTACAGCTATGTGTGCTGTTAGAAGGTAAGGCCTTACTGAAGACGTATGTCTCTCTCTCTTTCTGTATCTCTCTCTCTCTCTCTGTCTCTCTCCCTCCCTCCCTCTCTCTCTCCTGGCTTCCAGGAAGTGGGCAGCTCTCTCCCCCACCACCTCACCTTTCTACCACAAAGTCTTTGGCTCCTAGACAGAGACTTGGACTTTAACCATGCATCTCCTGAACCATTAGCCAAATCAAACCTCTCCTCCTTGTAAGTCATGGGTGCCAGTATTGTGTCCCAGGGACAAAATGTCTGCCCAATGCTTAGGGTTTGGTGTATGCTTCATTTCACATGCAGGTAAACAGCATACTAGCCTGAAGAGGGGATTAAATTATATCTATATTTAAAATTTCAGTATGTTTCATATGGACTTTTGGTATTAATTTTGATTTCTCAAAATTTTATTTGTAACTTTTATCTGATTACTGAATAATGTAACAGCTCTCTCCCTTAAATTTTCTACCTACCTATACCTTACCAAAATTTAACCCTATATTAGACTTTTATTTGTTTATATTTCCTCATAAAACAAAGAAAATTGATCCATATGCTTCCCCCATTTCTCTTTTGCCTTATTTTTTTTTTTGGCTACTTTAATCTAGATTAATGTAAATTAGACAAAAACAACCTAACAAACTGAAATTCTTCCTTTGACAGCAGAGGACAAGGGAGGCATACATGACCTGAAAGTTACAAAAATCAAAGTAAATAGCTGAGTTTGGGGAGAAAAACCAATTTTTAACTGGAAATATAATCACTTATTAAACACAACTTGTCACCGTTTGAGCCCCAGCGTGAGGTTGTTCTCCATAAGAAATGTTCACTTGAGCATCAGGGACATATCTAGGTGGGCAGAGGGGGTGGAAGACGATGGCAAAGAATACAGACTAGGCGGGCAGGATGACAGGACTTATCAGGGCACATAATTTGGCAGGCAGCACCACTTAGAGAATGCCAGCCATCCAGCATCAGAAACCATGGCATACTCAAATCCATAAAAGAGGGATTTACAACAAACCTCACTCTGTTCTGGTTGAGTAACCCTAGCATTGGGTTCACATCTACGAAGGCTGAGTGCCAGGAATTCTCCCATTCTTTCATTCAAACATTTGTTGTTATTCAATACGCTATTTCATGACCATCAGGCAGTAGCTTGCAAATTTACTAACACATCAGAATTTCTACAGGATCTCTTAAAATGCAGATTTCTGTCCCCTACCCCTAGCTTATGATCTTGAGATCTGGGGTAGGGCTCCAAAAGGCATCTGAGCAATTTCCAGGCAATCCTGATGCTGTTAGTTGAGAACCACTATTCTTACTCTTTCTTTTCTTTTTCTTTTTCTTTTTTTTTCTTTAATGTATTCAGTACAGTATCTCACTACGCAGACTAGACTCATAGTGATCCTCCTGGTTTCAGCCTCCCCAGCACTGGGATTACAGGTGGGTGCCACCATGCCCAATCTCAATCAGTAGCTCAGGGCACCAGGAGGTGGGGCCAGCATGGCATGTGGTATGAGGGATCAAACCCCAGGCCCTGCGCTTGCCAAAGCAGGTGCTTAGTCCACTGAGCTATCTTGCTGGCCCTGCTGGCCATTATTCTAAGGCACAATGGTGACTGTGCCTTCCACATACTTTTCTCCCTCTAATGTCTAGTTTGTATCATGTGATTCCACCTCTTGGTCACAGGTGACTGGACCAGGACTTGGTGACTTTTATACGTAGCTTATGACCAAAACCTGAACTAGTGGATGGATCCTTCCTCTCAGGGATTTGACCTGGCAAGTAATGAGCAAACAGGCAGTTGGCAGTGGGAACCAAAGCATAAGGTTATAATTAATTAACTTAGGGTGCATAGGATCCATGGTAATCCAGTATGAGAAAGCAGAAACTAAGATGATGATGATGAAAGTTGTAATAAAAGAGAATAAAATCAAGACAAGTAAACAAATTAGAGAGAAGTGATAAAAGAGTTAACAGAGGGGCTGGGGAGGTAGTTCAGTGGTCTGAGAACCTGCCTGGCAAGCACAAGGACCCAGGTTCGATTCCTGGTACCACACATGCCACAAAAACCAAGCATGGTGGTGCATGCCTCTAATCCTAGTGCTGGGAGGCTGAGACAGGAGGATCAATAGGAGTCCATGCTGCATAGCAAGAAGACCCTATACCAAATAAATAAGAGTTTTAAAGATAAAAATAAAATTCTATAAAAAGAACTAGTAGAGGGGCTGGGGAGATAGCTCCGAGGCACAAGTGCCTGCTGGGCAAGTGCAAGGTCGTGAGTTCGAACCCTGGTCCCACAAAAAAAAAAAAAAAGAATTAGTAGGAAAGAATATTACAAATCCCAATAATCTCAAAATCTCAAAATTAAAGATCCATTAACTCCTCCCAAGGAGGTCTGCATTGGTAAGGACACACCAGGTCTAGTGACTACTGATTCTATGACGTGGCTCAGTGTGGGCCTCACTCTGGGATCATTTGAGAAGAGTGATTTCTTTGTGAACTAAAATAAATCAATATTACTTTTAAAAATTAACATAGGCCCCGGCAGGATGGCTCAGTGGTCTAAAGCGCCTGCTTAGGAAAGCTTGGGTGGCTACAGGGACCACGGTTTGATCCCAGGCACCACATGCTGCACCAGCCCTGCCCTGAGGGCAGGCTGAGCCGGCCATAAAAATAAATAAACAAACAAACAAAAGTTCTGAAACAAGAAAATAAAATAAAATAAAATAAAAAGTTCTTTAAATTTTTTTTAAAAATTAACATAAAATAGAATAAAATAAATTTCTCCAAAGTACATCTTTCTTGGATCACTTTGAGGAACTGTCATTGTCCAGCTTTCTACCTTCAGCAAGAAAAGGGTATTTTTTTCCTTTTATAATTAAAGCTCTTGCAAACCAAAAATTCCTCACCAAGCCAGTTCATGGGGCCATATTCTTTCTGCAGTTGGATGATATCTCTCACCCAAAATGCCTGGAACTAACAATGTTTCAGACTTCAGATTTCCCGGATTTTGGAACATCTGTATATATTGAAATGTCTTGAGAAAGGGGATCGAAGTCTAAGAACAGGATTCATTCATGTTTTCTATGTTCTTATAGACATCAGTCAAAAGAAACTTTATATAATATCTTTAATGCACTTTTGTTTTAATGCACTTTTGTTTGCAACCTCTCTGAGGAGGTCAGGTGTAGAATTTTCCAGTTGTGCTAGTGGGATTATGTTAATTTCAGAAGGTTTCACACTTTTGAGAACTTTTATGGTTTGGAATACTGAGGCAGAGATGCGCAACCTCTACTAGACAATTCTGGTGCTCGGGTGTGGCTGCAAACCTCCGGTGCATCTTTTTCTCTTCCGCACACCCAAGCAGCTGCCAGAGCTCTGTCTGTCCTTCCACCAGGGCTCTGTGCCCTCTCTCCTTCCTAGCTCCATGAGTTCCTCCTTAGCACAGTTGCCCCGCATTTCTGGTGAGCAGGAGTCTGCCAGCTGTTCTCAGCCTCTGCAGTGTCACTTTTTGAAATGGAAGTGTTCACATGATCCCCCATGGCAAAAGTCTGGCATCATTACCCTAGAGGTGGGACCCCTCCCCCACCCAGCACAGGTGCTGGGGTTCCTGACACGTAGCTCAGACACTGTGGTAGGCATAGCCATAAGTCCCCAAGACCTTAGTGCCTAATCTCTAGAACCTTACTGGAACAGAAAGGATTTCTATAGACGTGATGAAGCTGAGGATTTTTACAAAATAAACATATGTTTGTCATATAGAGTAGTGATGTTGATTTTGGCAATTGGTATAGGCACATAGTAAATCAATCATTTTTATTTTTATTTTTATTTTCTTCACACTGTAAGAGTTAATTTTATTTGTTCAAGAGCTTACACTGCAAGCATTAATCCACGCCTGGGCTTTGACTGCATAGGCTTGTGTTAGACATTAAGGAAGAAGCAAACTGTGACCCGTGGATGTGGATGGAGGCTCAAGGCTCAGGATTAGTCACAGGGTAGTTTCTAAACTTCTGCAGCCTAGAACATGGTAGTCACAGGTCTTTTAGGTCCTTCTGGATGTCCCATCGGGTATCTGTACTGTTCTTGAGCTGGGCAACCCCTTCGTCCTTCAGCTTCTGGTTGATCATGCTGGTCAAGCCCTGAGCATTCAGGATGCAGGGAAGGCTCAGGAAGACTTCATTCAGATTGCATCCACTTCCAGTCACATGGTGCTTGGGCAATCCACCTAGTTTCCAAGTGACATAGGTAAGAATATCCACTGGCTTAGAACCCAGGATGGTGATGCCCTCAGGGCTACACTTGACGATCTGAGGAACAATGAACTTGAAGACATTCACGTTTCTGTGCACCAAATTTAGACAACTCTCCCCATCTTGCTGACAGACTCCGGCAGTCACCACCACAATCTTTGAGTTGGCAGTTGCAGACTAATCCTTATCTGCCACAATTTTAGACATCTGAAGAAACAAGTTTCCATGCTGCAGATCTAACATTTCTCCTTTGAGTTTATCTTCCAAAACATCCACAAGGGCCAGTTTGTCAACCAGAGACTTTCCCAGAATGCTGAGAGCACACGCCACACCGACTTGCCCCACACCCACTTCGGTGATGCTGTTTGACACCCTGGCATCTCCTTCCACAACAGGTCCAATGAGCTTCTCCTTAGGGGTTGCCATCTGCCCCTGTGGGAGGAAGCCCCGGGGAGCACAGCCAACGCCGCCGCGGAGACACCAGTGTCCAAATCAACCACTTTTCACTATTTTTACCCCCTTTCTCTTTCCTTCCTTCTCCCTAGTTCTCATTCCCCAACTCTAAAAGTTTGCCTTTTTATTTCCTACCATCTTTCTTTTGTTTGTTTATACTTTAAGTTCTCATAGAAAAGAAAACATACAGTATTTGACTTGCTGTGTCTGTCTTTTTTTGTTTGCAATATGGTCTCAAGTTCCATCTTCTCTCTCTCTCTCTCTCTCTCTCTCTCTCTCTCTCTCTTTCTCTCTTCCTTCCTTCCTTTCTTTCTTTTTCATTTTCTTGAAAATGACAAGGCCATTCCTTTTTCTGGCTGAATAATATTCCATTGTTGAGATATACCACATTTTTAATCCATTAATTTGTTGAGTATCATTGGCTCTTTCCAAAGCACAGGTATTGTGAGTTGTACTGCTCTGAACATGGGTAGAAATATATTACCATAGTATGATTAACTTTTTCAGGAATATACCCAGAAAAAGTATATCTGAGTCAAGTCAGGCTTCTGCGCTTGACTTTTTGAGGCCTCTCCATAGCAACTTCCACAGTAGTTGCACTAGTTTACATTTCCACCCGCAGGGTGGTGGGGCTTCCACGTGTTGCCTTTAATGTTCATGACAACAGCCATTCTTCCTGGGTATGACAGAATCTCAGCATTGCTTGGATTCGCACTTCCCTGGTGAATAAAGACGATGGCTGTGATCTCACATAGTTACTGGCTGTTTGTCCTTTTAAGAAGTATCTGTTCCCTGCTTCACCTGCTTTTTTGATTGAGGTGTTTGGTTTCAGCTAAGGGTTTTGCGATGACATATCCTGGATGATGCTTGGGGTCCTAAATGCTGTCACACCCTTATGAGTGTCTGATGCCTAGGGCTGCAGCTCGCTGGTAGACCACTTGCCTGACATGCATGAGGCCCTGGGTTCTGTCCTCAGTGCTGAAAACAAAAGCATTAGGGAGAACACACAGGCAGGAATGGGCCATGTAAAGGTGGAGGGAGAGATATGAGGGAGGCTGCCTTTGGCCACCAGGAAAGGAAGAAACCAGGAAGGGATTCCGCCCCCACGGCTTCCACAGGGAGGGCAGCTGTGCCTACCCTCGCTGTCAGACATCCAGCCTGCTCAGCTATAAGAGGATACATGTCTGCTATTTTAAGCCACACAGTTTATGGCTCTCTGTTACCTACCCCCAGGAAATGAATATGCTCTTTCCTCCCACTCTTCCTCTCCTGAGCCCCACTTCCACCCCTACCCACTCTGGAACCTTTTAAGGGCTGACCTCTGATCCAGCTCTGCATTCTTTCTCTCCATGCTAGTACAGGTCACTGCACTGCTCTGAGGCCTATATATTAAAAAAAAAAAGGCCCCCACAAATGGCATTTTCCTCAGAAAAGGAGGAGAAAACATTCCAAACACAATTAGATGAAATACTCCCACAGAGGTTCATCTAATCAAAAACAAGCCAATGTTTTGAGCCGCCAGCTCCCACCTGACAGAAGCCAGACTCGCTAGGCAGAGCCTCCCTCAGCGCTCTCCCTGCATGTGCAGCTGATTTGGGTCCTTAGGAGGTGAAGAGTAGACTTTAGCTTGTATATCTGAAGTGAAACAGAAGCCTCCTAAAGCCAGCTTTTCTTTCATCCAAACATGGGCTTCAACTGGTTCCCTAAGGAAGCCTCCTGAAGGGAAAGAGCAAGGTAACAGGCACAGACACAAGCAGCCTCTGTGGCACAGCCGGCTGGCAAGGGCTCTGTGCCTTTTCAGCATCTTGCTGTCCAAATACAGCCAAATGGAATTCCTCAGAAGAGCCCTTTCCCCTTACCTTGAAACTTGGAAAGCCTGTGAATACCAACCAGTAGAGCTCAGTGCAAGTGATGTAAAGTCTGAGTCATGGGAGGCCCTGAAACTTGTGCAAAGATCTCTGAGCAGCTGTAGCAAGTCTATTATTAGGCCTGAAGGCATGAGGTGTGGATATGAAGAAGCCTCCAGAGTGCCCAGCTCCAGCCATTTGAGTTACTTCCCATCTCTCTAGCTTCCTGGGGGACCCTACACTTGATGGAACACGGCAAGACAAGCCACCTCACAGGACCACGTCCAAAAGCACCACCCACAAGAATGTTCAAGCAGTGGTTGTAGACTAAGCCACTAAATCGTGAGACTGTTTTTAAAGCAAACATAGCAAATGATGAGAGTGAAAGGTAAGCAGTCTACACGTGCTTAGCCTAATTCTTTAGGCTGTTAGACCAAACAGTTGTTTGAATGTTCATGAGGTAGGTCATGGGGTAAGCGAAGTGGGAAAGTGTATTGCTTGAATGTGCCTAGGGGGTCAAGTTTTATTTCCTACTGAATACATCGGGATTTGAAAGTGACCTGCATGTTTCTCTGGTAGTCTACACCTGCTGCTCTTTAATATGAGCAGGGTTGAGATATGACAAAGAGCCAGTACTCCACACTGCCGGCTGGGATCAAGCCTCGAGATAGAGGCTATGGCTTCCTGGGGCTTGAAAGATAACACAACAGAACCGAAGCACCACAGCCCCAAAACATTACATATTATCCCAACATCATAATGTAAATTACTGTCTCTGCATATGGCAGAGGTAACTGTAAGTCATTCCCTGGCTCAGCTCACAGTACTCATCTACCTTCCACAATTCTCAGCCATTCCTCCTCAAGCTACTCCTCCTCTACTGAATAAAACCCGGGTTCGGCCATGGGTTGAGGCCTTTACTCCAGAGAGCCATCACAATGGCTGGATGTAGGGCCCCTTGGCTCTCCATAATTATAAACACGCTTTAGCATCTTTATTTTCACCATGGGTTAAACTGGCAGTGGCAAACTGGAATTACCTTGGTGGGATTCCAATAACGTATCTTTGGGATTACAACTATAAACTTCTTGGACAGAGAAGAGAACCACGGGGGACTCCTACAATTTCTTACATCCATAGCTATTATCTTTTCAAGTTTTTCTTACCTCTGTGTCTTTCTCCTGCACTTTCAAAATTCTAATTAAAATATATTAGACCTTTTCATGTAACTTCATGTCTCTGAGTCCTGTTTTACTTTCCACTTTTATCTGTCCAGCTGCATTGTATCTAGTTTCTTCTGAGATAGTTTAAGTTCACTGATACTCTGTTACGTTGCTGTTAACCCCATTTATTATGTTCTTAATTTTAGTTGATTTTTTTTTCACTTCTCTAACATCTTTTTTTTTTTTTTTTAGACAGGGTCTTGCTATGCAGTTGAGGCTGGCCTTGAGCTCACTTTTGTAGCCCAGGCTGGTCTTGAGCTCACACCGATCCTCCTGCCTCAGCCTCCCGAGTGCTGGGATTACAAGCATGAGCCACCCACGACCAGCTCTCTTCTCTAACACCTTGATATCTTGTTACAGTCCCTAGTTATGTGCTTTTCTTCATTGTACTTGGTATGTTTATGTCTTTCTGTGTGGCATTTTTATTCCATGAATATTGTAAAGATAACTATTTTGTAGTGTAGTCTGTATGGAATACATTCTAGTATCTGTGGGTCTCTTTCAGTCATCCATTATTTCCACTGATTCTGGTACGTTATATTTTACCTGTGCAAGTGCTTTGTAGCCTTTTATTGTATGCTGGCCTTCGAGTTTGAAAAATTGCATACAGAAATAATTGGGAGCTAGGATGTTCATTTCTTTCCCTTCCTTCTAAGAGGCTTCTAAGGGAGCCCATAGTGCAGAAGTGACAGCTCATGGGTTTGTTACTATGGGTTAGGGTTTGCACCCTCCCTGCGGTTAGAATGGTTTCCTTTGAGTTTATGACCCACAGCAGGGGTTTTTATGCCAGGGTTTTTACTGGCGAGTATTTAACTTTAACCATTCCTGCTCCGGCCACATGGATCTGCTACCCAGCTCTACTTCTTAGCGGCCTCTGGCTCACCCTTCCTATTGCATAAGAGGAGGAACTTCCCCCCTAGACCTGGTGTCATCTGTGCCCTGAAGAGTTCACACCAAAGGCAGCTACTCCTTAGCGCATCTCCTCGGCAGGCAAACGCTTTCTTCCTGGGTCTCCCTCCTTGGATGAGTTTCATCTCCCTGGTCTGTGCTGCTATCTTGTCTCTGTGTCGCTGGCCACTACTGCTTCGAAAAAAGATGCTTTCATACATTTCAGAGGGAGGGTTAGTTCGAATCACCTAGTCTACTATTACTAAAAGCTACAAGTCCTTAACACAGTGTTTGTTTTATTTTGTAGTCATTGTCCTATTAATCTTTTAAAACTAAAAATCTCCTTAAAAACCCAATTTTATTTCTTTTAGAAATATTTATTTATTTCTTTTAGAAAAATCTGGCAACCTTCAAATATCTAGCACAGGTATTAAGAAGAAAAAGAAAGAGAAA